>CM053035.1:179233585-179528585 GCA_028564925.1 Lithobates sylvaticus | reverse complement strand
CATTATCTGATTCACCAGTATCCACATACACTGCGCAATATACCATTATCTGATTCACCAGTATCCACATACACTGTGCAATATACCATTATCTGATTCACCAGTATCCACATACACTGCGCAATATACCATTATCTGATTCACCAGTATCCACATACACTGCGCAATATACCATTATCTGATTCACCAGTATCCACATACACTGTGCAATATACTATTATCTGATTCACCAGTACACCATACAAGACACCATTATTAGATCCACCAATATCCACATACACTGCACAAGACATACCCATATCTGAGCCACACATTTTCACATACACTAGACACAAGATTGCTGGTATATTGTAGGATCCACCAATATCCAAACACACTGGACAACACACACCTGTGTTCAACCCATCAATATCCACATAAACTGTAGAAGAGACATCCTTGTCGGAAGCTACTAATATCTACATACACTGAACTATCTCAAATACGCTTTCCTTTTTATGGTACAATTGTGCAGCGGCTCTCTTCATACTTGTTATAGTAGTTTACCAGTAAATATGAGTGCAGTACATGAACTTTTGAAATGATGGTACTATGTATGTGACAGTCATTGTACATACGGGATGGAGTTTAATATCGGCACTCTTGGTACACCGTCTTGCTCTAGATGTAAATTTATTTTGTGTACACACCCTTAATAAACCTGATTTATAAAATTGCCTGAAATAAGATATGCCTGTGTTGCCCTTTAGCTGGCAATCGTGATAAAATGTTTTATTTGTCTATTTGTCTGCTATCATTTTGCTGTGCAATCTTGATTTTAGCTTGGGACAAGAGGACAGTCCTTATGTCAGTATGATTGTTACTGAGAAAACTGTAAAGTGTTTACTTAAGCCTGGTACACATTATACATTTTTAATTTTTTTTCATTCAACCCAGTGGGCTGAATGAAAAAAAAAAAAGTGACAGATCACTGTACTAACACAAGCGAAGTTAGTGCGGTGATCTCCCCCACTATGCCTTTGTGTTCTGACAGGGGAACTGCTCACGCCTTAACACGCCTTAACGTGTGCCTCAATCAGCGATCGAATGCTGGTTTTCCAGCATGTCCCTTCGACAAAAGCCAGTAGTTACACTGGCTTATGTTGGACAGGCTACTGTACCAAATATCGTCTGGTTTCTGTTGAATCTGCCGATCATGGCCCATATTCAGCCTGCGTGTATCCAGCCTTAAAGTGTTTGTAAGAGAGCCTGCTGTTCCCTTATAGCAGATTAAACAGCACAGTGCTTGTGCTGTCTGATCTGCCCCTCTCTCTAAACTGTAAAAAACCTGGGTAATCCTGCCACTTCCTTGTTTCCCCCTCTGTGAGCTGACCACGATAATCATGGCTGCTGAGCCCTGACTACCGTGGTCAGCTTGCGTGGATCAGTCATCCACAGCCCTGCTCTGTCCCCCTCACCCCCTCCCTCCCTACCTGTCAGCACCCATGTCTGTGTCTTTGTCTACGCGCCCTCCCCCTCCTGCCGCTATTATTAAAAAATAAAAAATTACCAATTGTCACTGCCAGCCCCTCTATTGGAATGACGCGTAATACACAGGGTAAATGTTTTTCTAAAAGGAAGCGTGTAAATACCGTTTTACAGCTATGTTCATGCCGGTCACGTGACTCCTGGCCGATTTCCTACTCTGATCCAGGGCTACTGCGTAAGGGGCTGAGTGACCATGTGACCTCCCCGGCTGACATCAGAGGGAGATCGCGGCCCCTCCTGCAGTAGCCCTGGATTGGAGTAGAAGACTGGCCAGGAGTCACGTGACCGGCATGAAGATAGCTGTAAAACGGTATTTACAAGCTTCGTTTTAGAAAAACATTTACCCTGTGTGTTATGCCTCGTTATAAGAGAGGGGCTGGCAGTGAAATACATTTTTGTGGCAACAACCACTTTAAGCCTAGTACGCACCACTAGTGGGTTGAACGGGGAAAAAAAATGACAACTCCGGTCGGAGCCCCTGTACTAACAATTTGATGTTAGTACAGCAATTTCCCCTGCTATTGTTTTCTTACACCAACAAAACACTCCGGTCAGCGCTCTCAGCCATTGGCTGAGAGCGTTGATCGGGAGCAGGTTGGCTGCTGGTTTTCCAGCATTCTCATCTGACCGTTTTCCAGCATTATCGTCCAAATGTCGGTTAGTTTTTATTGAACCAATTTATGTCACTCGACATTCGGCCCGTGTACTAGACTAGGGATATGGAGGTGTATTGTTGTGTACAGTCAGCAGGTGATGACTTGCAAAGTGAATGGATTGCAGTTCATTGCTGAGTGCCCCTCCCTCTGTCCTTTGCTGGTTCCTGCTTTTTACCTGCTTATCCATAAGGGCTCCTTTATGACTGATTGAATAATTGTTTGATGGCACATTTCCATAATATATCACTGCTTTTTACCCCACTTGAATGAATTGGAAAATGTCAGCCAATGTGGCACCTTCTCCAGCTTCCTGCCCTGAAAATAACAAATTTATGTTGTAATTAAATTGGATTTATGTCCAAGTAGGGAGGAATGGCGTCGTGAGGTGAGTGACATCAGAGAGGCAGAGGATTGGATTGCCACCAGCAGGGGTACCCAAGACCACTTTTCCGCAACTTGGCAGACCTGGACCGCATATGTCTCGGACTCCGGTCATATGCCCTCCAGCTTGGACGTGGCCCTGTTGGAGCTGGCAGAGCCGTCCCTGAAGGGGCGACTCCGAGGCTCACAAATGGGAACCAAGGACTGAAACACACTAGTATACCACAATGTTATTTAATTGATAAAGGGAGTTGGGACGAGATGTTTCTCCTTCTAGCTTCCCAACATGTGTTGCGGTATCGGCGGAGCTGGACGTGAGGTTCCAGATATGTTCTAGTTCACTATTCTTTTTCTCTTTTTTTCTCTCCTTTCACCACTCTTCCCTATTAATGTTTTCAATTGGTTATGGCCGCCTGTCTGCAGGCAACACATCTATTAAGCGCCAGGCAACAGGTGAGACGTGAACAGGCCGGCTAACCCAACAGACTTGGGCATCCTGCCGCCATGAGACTCCCCCGACCTGTAATGGGGGGTGGCATTATTGTGCCATCATGGTGCGGATGCCTTGAATCGGGGGGGGGGTCCATGGGGGGGTGTGGGGTGAGGTCAGTTGGAGGCGTCGGTGTGCCCCCCTTTCCCCGCACACGCCCTCTCTGCTCGCCCCTTAAACCTATACAATACACCATACTTTACGTGCTGTCCGAAATGCCAAATTTAAATTTAACATGCATAATAATTCCTCTTCGGAGGACAGAACCGTTTCATGTTCAACATGAACCCGATTTTTGACTCTTTCATATTTCCAATTGAGTTGAATGTTTCTCTGTGAATGTTTGTCACTAATGTTCTCATACTTTTATATGAAAAAAGGAAATGACTCGCGCATTACTCAACGCCTCTTTCATAGGCAAATGTTTATTGAATTGTACTGCCCTGTCTTTCATAAATAAAGGTTCTATAAAAAGAATATTGGATTTATGAACAAAAATATATACTTCAATGAGTTTTATTGACCTTGTTAAAACTGAGATTGTGCTGAGCAGCTTTAAAAATGGGCAAAACTGACAAAATTACATTTTCAGAGCAGAAAAAGGTATCTTAAAATGATCTAAATGGTCCTGTGGTGTGGCATTGGAAGGGTCCCTGCCATCACACCGGATATCACACCAAGGAGAGGACTGAATCAGGTACTTCTGATCTTTAGAAGTATGTTTTTAATAAACACAGAGATTGTTCAGACCTGACCTTTCAATGACCACACAGGATATTTTGGAGTGGACAGTCTTGACCCTGCTGAGGACGAGCAGATGTCTGCCTAGTGCTTTTGGGGAGGTTATATTTGCCCATCTATCACTGGCCCATTACTGAGCAGAATCTGTTTGGACCGTGTGGCAGAGGCTGATCACTCATTTGTGTTTCCAGGATTTCGCCGGGATCTAGTTGTGTATTTCACTTGAAGCGTCACATTCCTTCTGGCAGCTCTATTTTACAGCTCTGCTCCGTGACCAGGACACCTGGATCGGAGTATCATTGTATTTGTTTCCAGACATTGGGCGTGGTGCCAGGAGGAAAGTGGAGACGGTCACTCTCGTGCCAGCTTCTGCCAAGCTTCATTGATGGCAGCTGCCGGCTGAGAGACATGAGAGAGGTCTGCACTCTAAGAACATGGGGGCCATTGTTGTGTCCAGCCTCCTCCAGAGCGAACTGCCTTTTACATGGAAATGGAACAGGGAACATGACATTGTGAAGAATTTACCAATCATTCCAGTGTACAGAGAATGGATGGCTGTGTGGGGGGAAGGGCGAGTAAAAATACCATAGTGCTTGCTAAAGGGAATCCACCATCAGGCTAAACACCAGAAAAGCCTTCAATAGAGGCTTCTATTTTTCATCTTTACAGCAGCATAGTCCTTTCAGGGCAGACACTCACTCCGCAGGGATGCTGAACAGGCAAACTATGGCAGCTCCCATCAAACATCAAAGGCTTCATCAGACAGGCGCTCAGCTATACAGGTACAAAGTGTCACAAATGTAGTGCAGCCGCGTAGAGGCGTGAGGACCTTAGTAGTACCACTAATGTTCCAGCCTGGACACATTGGGGGAAATTTACTAAGACTGGAACAAACAAAATCTAGAGTAGCTGTGCATAGTAAGCAGACAGTTTCTGTCTTCCGCTTGTTTAATTAGGCTTTGAAATAAAAGCTAGAAGTTGACGGGTTGCCATCCACAGCTGCTCCAGATTCTACCTACTCCAGTCTTAATAAATTAGTATTTAGTGAATGGTACAATGACTGTTGTTTTAACATTTGTCTCGAAGACAGCACCCTGCTGTGTTTTAATAGTGTATATCACTGTGTTCAGGGTATGGAGAGACAGATGACTTGCTACAAACCATAACTAGAGCTGCACTTTACAAAGTGTAGAAACAGTGAGAATATATGGACAAAGGGCAGGGTGATAGCCTCTTCCAGTGCAGTAGCAGTGATTGCAGGGGGCGGCCCATCCATTAAGGGTGCACGGGTGCTGCCCCCTCTGTCATGATCCCCCCCCCCCCCCCCCCCCCCCCCCCCCCCCATGTAGAATGGATAAATTCATGCATAGCATAAATCTATCCATGGCCTCTGTAGCCACCCCCTTTTTGGACGCGGGGCACCTGAATTACAGCAGCGGGGTGTGTTTTTTTTTTATTTTTTTTTTTTTATTTAAAGCACCTGACCATAGGCTTCAAAAAAGTGCAGAGCGTTGCGCTCGGAGCCCACCCAGGAGTGTTAGAAAAGCAAATGAATATCTGCTTTTCCATCACTGAACCACCTCTCCGCCAATCAGGAAAGGCGGGTCTAATACCCGTCACCTGATTGGCTGAAGGCACAGGCGATCACATTGGCCGCCTAGCAGAAGGCAAGAAGAGACACATGAAAGACACAGGAGCTGTCGCTTGACCTGTCCCACAGCTCGCTGCCGTCACCCAGTGCCTGACCCTCCACCACGATGGAGTAAGTCTGCTGGCAGACAGCGGGCGAGCAGGGGCGTCACAGTTGGCTGCATTTGCTGGGCACAGTTGGCTGCAATTGATGGGCACAGTGGCTGGATTTGATGGCTTTTGTTTCAAAAAATATTTTGCGCACCAGCCGCCACTGAGTGATGGTATGGCCTGTACGACCACCATTATTAGGGCTCGTGCACAATGGGCTTAAAAAAAAATGCAGCTTTTACAGAGGGTGGACTTTTTTTTCCGGCCTGTAAACACACCTTTATGTTAGCCTGTGTGTCCATGCACACATAGGCATTTACAGGCTTATTAGAAGAGGAGCATTTATAGGCTTAAAAAATAAAATTCTGGCCAATGGAATCCATTTACGCTCACACTCTTGGTGAACCCAACACGTTTGCAAAATGGCACTTGCACGTTTTTGAATCAGTTTTTCTCCTGGCAGGAGAAAATATATTGAGGGGAGCTGAGCATATGCTCGGTGTGTATGAGGCCTTGCAGTACGTGTTTGTTAATGGTGTGCACAGGAATATGTGTGTCAGTATTAGCAGTGTTTCTGTACGTAGCAATGTGTCAGTAAGCTTTAGTATAAGGCTTTAGCAGACATTCTGTGTAGAAGATGTAGAGTTCCCATCCTCCCTCTGTATCAGCTGATGAGTAAGCATTGCGTATAAGCACCAAGGACAAGATTTACAGAGTACTAAGCCTAATTACACACATTATGAAGAAAACAGCAATACCTGCAGATAGAAAGTCCGAAAACAAAGTCAGAGTAGAGCAAAGGCAGTGTCCATTACCCAACATCAGCCTAATCCTGCATTGCACATCCACCCCACAAAGGGGTTAGATGCTATGCTGAGTTGAATACAGTTTTTTTGTGTGAAAATCGTTGATTTGGTGTATTCTCAGAATAAGCTCTAGGTTTCATTTTTCCATGTTTGTTGCCTATTGTCGGCAGATTCTGCTATCTGTGCAAAATACACAGAAGAGGGTCTGATTAGTTGCCATGAGTGGAAGAATTCTAGCCAAAACGTTGTTTTCAGTAGAGCGGGGACCCTCGGTCATGTGTTATTGTGTTCCCACTTGGGGGATTTCTACTCACTTGCTGTCCTATTGATTACTTGACATAGAATACAATCCTCCCAGCTTTATAGGAAACAAAAAATATATATATATATATGACTGGAGTTGAGTTTTAGGACATGTGTTCTGAGAGTTTCCATAACTACAGAAGTAATAAAATTCTGGCATGACATCGATCTCTGGTACTGCCTGTCCAGCATCCACATTATATGATATGTGGGGCTGCAACTAACGTTTTTTTTTTTTTTAAATCGATTAGTTGGCCGATTATTGTTTCAAATAATCGATTCATCGGTTAATAACCTTAAACAAAAAGAAGTGTGGTGTATAATTGAGTTAATATGTAAAGTTAAAAAAAAAAAAAAAAAAAAGCTATTTATTCTTAAATATAAATAACCAACTATATGGTTAGGAAGCAAAATATCTAATCCACTCTGAGAATAACAGACAGAAGAGATATATACTGTATATACTATTAGAGAAGAGATATACTGTATAAACTATTAGAGGATATATACTATTAAAGGGTGAATCTGGTAAATATCATCAGACTCGGAGATCAAAATTTATTTTATTTGAAAAAACGTCTTCCTTCAAAAAAAAAAAAAAAGTTTGATTTTTCTATTCGTTAGTGGGGTCAAATCGACGTTCATTTTCAACCGCAGTGACAGGAAAATTTGGAAATAATAGAAATCTTCTTAGTCAAAGGAATTTTCAGACAGTGTATGTGGTTAAAAACAAGTCAAAATTTCAAACATTCTTTCATTCAGCGAACGTACAAAGATTTTTTGTCTGAATATTCTCCTGATATTGATCCGTGTGGCCAGCATAAGGCTTGGTACACACATATGCAGTTTGCTTTTGATGTGTTCCTGCAGTGCTTTTTTGCTGTGTATATTTGATTTTTGCGCACGTGATTTTGCTGCAATTTGCGTTTTTGCATTTTTTTTGGCCAATTAGTTGTTGGGCAGATTAAAAAAACAAATTGCTGCAAAAACGCATTACATGCTTTTCTGCAGCTTCTCCATACCGTCCTGCGTTTAAAAAAAAGTCCCTGAACCGTTCCAAATACGCAGCGGCTGAAAAAAGCATAGATGTGAACGTGTCCCATAGGAAATCATGTAAATGAACTGTAGTGCGTTTCTGCAAAAAGCACCAAATAACACATAGATCCAGGTCTAAGATGTTTAGTAACATAATGGGGTTAAAAAAACTAAAATTAGAACTATATAACTACTATAACAATAACTACTGTAAGGGGTTCATTTTTTTTACTGTAGAACTGTGAAAGTAATATTTACAGTAGTGATTTTTTTGCTCTTTTTGTACTATAAAGGGCTCATTTTAGTTTTTTTAACACCATTATGTTACTGGCTGATTAATCGATTATGAAAAAAAGTAATCGATTCATTTCATAATCGATTAGTTGTCGATTAATCAATTAGTTGTTTCAGCCCTAATGATATGGGATGGGTAGTTTTGGGTTGGTAAATATATTTCTGTGGTGGTCAGTGTTGGCATGATGTCATGGTGCTGCCAGTCCAGCATTCAAGTAATAATATCTAGGAGGCCGGTATTTGCCAGTTGGCAGGAACCTCCTGGGAGAGTGGAGGTGGGATGTTCTGACCTGTGAGATCACTTTTATGATAAAACAAATTGTAAAGCCATTAACCCCTAGGTTTCAGATTTAATTTTGCAATCTAAGCTTAGGAAAATGTTTTGATTTGTTGTGTAGCCAACAGTTCCCTATTTGCTCGAGTTTCTTTCATACGCAGCTCTCCTGGTCCATAGCACAATGGCTCTGTGGACAGCCAGCGCTGTGAAGGACATCTTTGTGTCTATTAGCGATATCCCTGATTCATCTCACATATAGCAGCCAGCATGCTGCTTTCTAGGCCAGAAAGAATTTGCTCTTTTTGTGTCACCCCTCCACACAATGTCTGTCTGTGTTTGTGCCAGTTAACCGTCCATGTGTCTTGTGATTCTTGGAGTAATGTTGATCTCATGCTGTCTGTGCAGTGTCCCGGAAACACGGCAAGCTGATCACATTCCTGAGGACCTTCATGAAGTCCAGACCCAGCAAGCAGAAGCTGAAGCAGCGCGGGATCCTGCGGGAACGGGTGTTTGGCTGCGACCTTGGGGAACATCTTCTCAACTCTGCCCAAGATGGTAAGAACTGACATTTGCTGGAACTGATATTGTATATTAGCTGTGGAATTAAAACTGTTCTAATATGCTTATGTTTTTCTGGTGGAGGATATGATGGCAGAAGTACAATGTATGGTGGAAGATGTGCAGGAGGGCAGTGTACGATGTTGGACATGCAACAGGAAAAACAGTGAATAGTGGTGGATATGCAGTGGGGGCAATATGTGGTGGAGGATATGCAGCGGGTGGCAGTGTACGGTGGAGGATTTGCAGTGGGGGGGCATTGTATGGTGGAGGATGTGCAGGAGGGGCAGTGGAGGATGTGCAGCGGGGGGGGGGGGGGGGGGCAGTGTACGGTGGAGGATGTGCAGCGGGGGGGGCAGTGTACGGTGGAGGATGTGCAGCGGGAGCAGTGTACGGTGGAGGATGTGCAGTGGGGGGGGCAGTGTACGGTGGAGGATGTGCAGCGGGGGGCAGTGTACGGTGGAGGATGTGCAGGGGGGGCAGTGTACGGTGGAGGATGTGCAGCGGGGGGGCAGTGTACGGTGGAGGATGTGCAGCGGGGGGGGCAGTGTACGGTGGAGGATGTGCGGCAGGGGGGCAGTGTACGGTGAAGGATGTGCGGCAGGGGGGCAGTGTACGGTGAAGGTTATGCAGCGGGGGGGCAGTGTACGGTGGAGGATGTGCGGGGGGCAGTGTACGGTGGAGGATGTGCGGGGGGCAGTGTACGGTGGAGGATGTGCAGCGGGGGGGCAGTGTACGGTGGAGGTTATGCAGCGGGGGGGGCAGTGTACGGTGGAGGATGTGCGGCAGGGGGCAGTGTACGGTGGAGGATGTGGAGCGGGAGAAGTGTACGGTGGAGGATGTGCATCGGGAGAAGTGTACGGTGGAGGATGTGCAGCGGGGGCAGTGTATGGTAGATTATGTGCGGCGGGAGCAGTGTACGGCGTTGGATATGCAGCGGGGGGCAGTGTACGGTGGAGGATGTGCGGGGGGCAGTGTACGGTGGAGGATGTGCAGCGGGGGGGCAGTGTACGGTGGAGGTTATGCAGCGGGGGGGGGGGGGGGGGGGGGGCAGTGTACGGTGGAGGATGTGCGGCAGGGGGGCAGTGTACGGTGGAGGATGTGGAGCGGGAGAAGTGTACGGTGGAGGATGTGCGGGGGCAGTGTACGGTGGAGGATGTGCATTGGGAGAAGTGTACGGTGGAGGATGTGCAGCGGGGGCAGTGTATGGTAGATTATGTGCGGCGGGAGCAGTGTACGGCGTTGGATATGCAGCGGGGGGCATTGTACGGTGGAGGATGTGCAGCGGGGGCAGTGTACAGTGGAGGATGTGCAGCGGGGGCAGTGTACAGTGGAGGATATGCAGCGGGGGCAGTGTACAGTGGAGGATATGCAGCGGGGGGCAGTGTACGGTGGATATGCAGTGGGGGCAGTATGTGGTGGAGGATGTGTGGCGGGGGGGAGTGTACGGTGGAGGTTGTGCAGCAGGGGGGGGCAGTGTACGGTGGAGGTTGTGCAGTGGGGGGGCAGTGTACGGTGGAGGTTGTGCAGTGGGGGGGCAGTGTATGGTGGAGGTTGTGCAGAGGGGGGGCAGTGTACGGTGGAGGTTATGCAGCGGGGGGGGGCAGTGTACGGTGGAGGTTATGCAGCGGGGGGGCAGTGTACGGTGGAGGTTATGCAGCGGGGGGGGCAGTGTACGGTGGAGGTTATGCAGCGGGGGGGCAGTGTACGGTGGAGGTTATACAGCAGGGGGGGCGCAGTGTACAGTGGAGGATATGCAGCGGGGGGGGCAGTGTACGGTGGATATGCAGCGGGGGGGCAGTGTACGGTGGATATGCAGTGGGGGCAGTATGTGGTGGAGGATGTGCGGCGGGAGCAGTGTACGGCGGTGGATATGCAGCGGGGGCAGTGTACGGTGGAGGATGTGCAGCGGGGGCAGTGTACAGTGGAGGATATGCAGTGGGGGCAGTATGTGGTGGAGGATGTGCGGCGGGGGGCAGTGTACGGTGAAGGATGTGCGGCAGGGGGGCAGTGTACGGTGGAGGTCATGCAGCGGGGGGGGGGGGCAGTGTACAGTGAAGGATGTGAGGCAGGGGGGCAGTGTACGGTGGAGGTTATGCGGCAGGGGGGGCAGTGTACGGTGGAGGTTATGCGGCAGTGGGGGCAGTGTACGGTGGAGGATGTGCAGCGGGGGGGGCAGTGTACGGTGAAGGATGTGCGGCAGGGGGGCAGTGTACGGTGGAGGTTATGCAGCGGGGGGGGGCAGTGTACGATGGAGGATCTGCGGCAGGGGGGCAGTGTACGGTGGAGGATGTGGAGCGGGAGAAGTGTACGGTGGAGGATGTGCAGTGGGGGGCAGTGTACGGTGAAGGATGTGCGGCAGGGGGGCAGTGTACGGTGGAGGTTATGCAGCGGGGGGCAGTGTACGATGGAGGATCTGCGGCAGTGTACGGTGGAGGATGTGGAGCGGGAGAAGTGTACGGTGGAGGATGTGCAGCGGGGGGGCAGTGTACGGTGAAGGATGTGCGGCAGGGGGGCAGTGTACGGTGGAGGTTGTGCAGCGGTGGGGGGGGCAGTGTACGGTGGAGGTTATGCAGCGGTGGAGGGGCAGTGTACGGTGGAGGTTATGCAGTGGGGGGGCAGTGTACGGTGGAGGTTATGCAGCGGGGGGCAGTGTACAGTGGAGGTTATGCAGCGGGGGGGCAGTGTACGGTGGAGGTTATGCAGTGGGGGGGCAGTGTACGGTGGAGGTTATGCAGCGGGGGGGGGTGCAGTGTACGGAGGAGGATGTGCAGCGGGGGCAGTACATGATGAAGTATATACAGAAGTATGAGAAGAAAGTGTTTGATAAGATCTGTGCGTTCTGTGATGACACTGGGGCCCTTACCTTTCTTGTACATCACCCCCTCACACAATAAACAGGTTAGACTGGAATTCTGTGCACACGGCATCTACTTATCTGCTTTGTTGTGATTCACTCGTATTACCAGCTCTAGTTCTGTCAGTAAAAAACAACAAGCCAACAGCTCAGAGCTTCTCTGGCAGGAGAGAAATGCATTGTATTTCACCACAAATGTTTAGATAGATGAAAGTCGCTGTGTATTTTTTTCTTTATTAAGCAAAAACTTGTATCTAGTGGTGAGTTATCTGTGAGTGTTATCAGAGGTAATCTAGAATAACAATGTCCTCGCCCTAAAACTCCTGTAGCTGAAGCTGGAAAACTCTTGAGGATTGGTCAGATACTGTGAACGGTGACAGCTAAACGAAATCCCATGAAATATACTGTGTGTAATGTGTGTGTAATGTGTGTGTAATGTACCACCACACACCTAATCTGGGGTCTTCTCAGTGTGTGGTCCCTGCCATAGGACATGTATGTTCAGTTTCTGGCCCAACATCCAAAGCACCAGAATTTTATCTTGCAGATTTCTGATTGGTTTCTAGAGTTATCAATCCTTATTTTATTTTGCTCAAGAAACTTATATACAATCATAAGCGCCTATCAAGGGCCTATCCCTCCATCGCCACCAATCACATTCCTCTCTTCCCTAGAAAATTACAGTTTCCATCCGAAAGTCATCTGTTGGCAGGTATAAGGATATACCCGGTCTGCCATCTACTTTATACTGTGCCCAATAGGCACCTCGGAGATTGGAGAAGCAACATACATGCAGATTACAGCCTAGTTAGATTATCAAAACTCTATTAAAGGGAGGAAACCTGCATTTGTGTTACTGAATTTAAAATAAGTTGGTTGACATTGGAACATAGAATAGTATCTGTAGCTATAATTGGTTGCATTCAGTGTAGATAAAACGGTCTGTTTTGTAATAGAATTAGGGAAAAAATTATTTTAGGAGTGACTTCTTTTTTTTTTTTTTTTAAGCCTCACTTAACTTCTGATTGGAGCTTTGATGTGCGCTCTAATGACTACATTGTTGTTTGATTTGTAATGTTTGATGTAGCAAATTGTCTGTCACACTTCAGTTCCTGTCAGTCTCCTCTGTATAGTCTGTGGAGTTCTGAGCACTGAATGCATGTCTGTATCATAGGGCACCAAGTGCCAGAAGATAATGGTAAAGGCAAGGCATACAAGAGATTTGCTGATATACCGTATATACTCGAGTATAAGCCGAGTTTTTCAGCACATGTTTTTGTGCTGAAAGTGCCCCCTTGGCTTATACTCGAGTCAAGCACTTTTCTGCAGCAGAGAATGACATTTTCCGAACCGACTTTGGGGCCCCGTATCTCAGGGCCACTTGGTACTAGGAACCCAAAATGTGGTGTGCAAACCCAGTGGAACTAGCACTACAACATATTCAAGATGGGGTTCCTAGCACCAAGTGGCCCCTAAGATACGGGGCCCCAAAGTCGGTTCAGAAAATGTAATTCTCTGCTGCAGAAAAGTGCTTGACATTTTCCAAACCGACATGGGGCCCGTATGTCGTGGCCACTTGGTGCTAGGAACCCCTTTGGACACCAAATTTGGGGTTCCTAGCACCAAGTGGCTCCAAGATACGGGGCCCCAAAGTTGGTCAACTGTGTCCATCTGCAGCGATGTCATTTTTCAAGACCCTTTGGGTTCAAAGACCCCAAATTTTGGGTTCAAAGACCCTAAATTTTGGCTGAGGCTAGGGGGCTTCTAGGAACCCTTATCTACCGAGTTTGAAGTTAGGGGGACCTATGGCTGCAAATGGGCATTATTGACCCTCTTTTCCACTTACAGTAGCTGCGCATTTCCCACCCTAGGCTTATACTCGAGTCAATAGGTTTTCCCATTTTTTTGTGGTAAAATTAGGTGCCTCTGCTTATATTTGGGTCGGCTTATACGGTATATATATCTGCAGCATGTGGAAGCTATAATTACAGGGCAGAGTTTGCAGTATGGGGTGTGACTCCTGGGAATCTCGGGACACTGGAAGAAGTGACAAGCTGAATACCTGAAACCAGGTGTGAGTGTGAGAGTTACACCTGACAGTCTCCTCCTGTCTGTCTCTGTTTATTGAATAGACCAGATCTAGTCTATCTCTGTCGCTTCATAATAGGACCAGGCGGTCGGCTAGCTACAGAGATCACAAATGATATATATAAACCATTCCGCTGTGTGTGATCTGATCTCCCCACCATTCACAATCTTTCTGTAGTCTGTGAATGTATCTGCTCAGTGCTGGGTAGTAAGGAAACCTGACCCTAGGTCATTATCACTCGTATCAATTTACCTTTGGTACCTAAAGATTTGTTAAATCCTAGACATTTTCAGACTCTAACCAGTGTGACTAAGGTTGGGTTTGTGTATTCTGCTCACACGATGCAGCGATGTGACTGCTGCAGTCATGATGGGGGGGGATGGTGTGTTTACTCCAGTGCTTTGCATATTTGTCCTGAGGAATAATTGGGAAGAGCCCAGGCATGTTACGTCTTTGTGTTGGGTCTAAAGGCCTGAAGAGTCATGTGACCCTCCTCTACCCGGCTGTGCTCAGATAGTAAGCCGTGTCTGCTGGAAAACTGAGATATTGTGGCGATGAAGCAGTAAATGACTATATATCATAATAACTATTTTATATCTGATGAGCAATATAAATGTTAGGAAATGTTTTTTTCTGTGCTTGTCTTTGTTATTCCTCTTATTTATTCAGGAAGGCAGCATAGCCTGTACGATCAGGTATCGGTATTTAGTTTTGTATCGCCACACTTGAGTCGGCCAACCAGTTTTTAATGATGATGCAACTGTACTGAGGCTCTGCAATTATCCTGTAGTGTTTAGATTAACATACAGGTCGTATCAAGAACGATGGTGCATGAAAACATCTTCCAGCATGCTTGTAAACCTCTCGGGCTGCTTACAGGCAATCGATCATCTATAAGTTGTGTAGGAGGAATAGTCACATTCAACTAGACTTGTTCTGTAATGTTAAACTTTCACTGCTTTTCCAAACAGCTTCATCAGCTTTAGTTCAGCTGCAGATGAATGTGATTTACTACTATTCACTATACCATGACCAGGATAGGCGAGAACCTCCAGACATCTGTTATGTTGGGGTTCACCTGTTGGATACAGAAATGTTTCCTCAGATTGTATCAGCGATTGGTATAAAGTCCATGAAGTTTAGTTCTCAAACGTACTCAATTTACAACCTCCACCATCCATCTTCACAAACCTCTGAAACATTTTTACCTTTAGATTTCAGAGGAGAATGTAGAGTGTAGTATGTGCTGATTGTTGGCCCAGGACCAACATTCTCCAAAGGTTTCCCTGATTATACATTTTATCACAGGCATTAGAAATGCAGCCATGTTGTGGGTTAGCAGCACAGTTAGGGCTCTTTCACACAGACGTGTCCGTGTACGGAGCCCGCTCTGCACAGCGGGGGATCGCTCCGGTGATCCCCCGGTGTGCAGGAAGATGACAGGTCTGTCTCTGCACTCTGTGCAGGGACAGACCTGTCAGAGCGCCGCTCTCCCCTATGGGGATCGAATGACGACAGACTGTAGAGTCCGTCGTCACCCGATCCGCAGACGGATGGAAAAATAGCTTTTTCCTCCGTCACACTTTTTCGGATCGGAGCGGGTCAGATGTCAGTGGACATGTCACCGCTGACATCCGTCCCTCCATAGAGGTCTATGGAAGGTCCATTCAGGTCCGCCAAAAAAAAATGACAGGTGGACCTGAATGGACCGCCCGTGTGAAAGGGGCCTTATGCCGCGTACACACGATCGGAATTCTCGTCGGAAAAAACTCTGACGGTTTTTCCGACGGAATTCTGCTCAAGCTGTGTTGCCTACACACGGTCACACCAAATTCCGACGGTCAATAACACAGCAGCATAAAACACGTTCGACAGCACTATAAAAAGGAAGTTTAATGCTTCCGAGCATGCGTCTAATTGTTTCCGAGCATGCGTCGGAATTTTGTGTTTTGGAATTGCATACACACGATCGGAAAATCTGATAGAAAGGTTTTCCGTCGGAAAAATTGAGAACAGGTTCTCAATTCAAAGTCTGTCGGAAATTCCGACAAAAAAAGACCGTTGGGCATACACACGGTCGGAAAATCCGATGAAAAGCTCCCATCGGACTGTTTCCATCGGAAATTCCGACCATGTGTACGCCGCATTAGTCAATCAGAAACTTGAGTTTGGTTTTCTCCATTCCCAGAGAAGCTGATTGCAGAGATCCCTTCGGGAGTGGACCAATCCCCCCGGAATCCCTATATTTGTTAGTGAAAGGCTGTGAGCAATGATATGAAGAGTTAATAATGGCTGCACTGTGGGAGGCGCTCTACCAGCATCCAGCTACGGAGACTGGACAGTAATTCTCTGAATGACTTTATTAAATGCTCTGTGGTGTTATTATAAAGCGAATGTTCACTTCATTGTCTGCTCTGTGGGCAGGAAATTGCTGTTTTGTTCATCTGGCTGTGATGTGGTTTCTAATCTGTTCCTCCTCCTTCTACCTTATAAAGTCCCCCAGGTCCTCCGAAGCTGCACAGAGTTCATAGAGAAACATGGCATTGTGGATGGGATATACCGCCTCTCTGGGATCGCCTCCAATATACAGAAACTACGGTGAGAGATGGTCTCCTGTCTCTGGTTCCTGACATGCAACATAATGCAATAGATACAGACACACAACAATAATAATCTACAGTGTATATTGATAATAAAATAATGCGGTATAGGGGACTAAAATCACTATTATCAGACATGCAATACTGCATCTCTTTTATCAGAAAACATACCTTTAAAATAAGATACAGAGCACAGCACTGTATTCAAATAAAATATATAATTTTGTGTCATTTTTAATCAGATGTGGGACAAAGTATCAATGGTGGGCTCTGCATTAAACATTATTATTATTGTTATGTTGCACTAAATCTGTGTTTTTGTGACAACCCGTTAGGCACGAGTTTGACTCGGAGCAGATTCCGGACCTAACTAAAGATGTCTACATCCAGGATATTCACTGTGTTGGCTCCCTGTGTAAACTCTACTTCCGAGAGCTCCCCAATCCACTGCTGACTTACCAACTCTATGAAAAATTTTCTGTGAGTATACCATTTAGCAGATCTGCTTCACCTTGGGTGTAACTTCATATACATTTTGATATGTACACAGCAGCCGGGTTACACGCCTACACTAACCTCTCTGACATATACACAGCATCTGGGGGTGTACAATCCTACACTCACTTCTCCGACATATACAGAGCACCCAGAGAGTACGCTCCTACACTCACCTATCCCACATATACACAGCATCTGGGGTGTAGAATCCTACACTCAAGTCTCTGATATATACACAGCACCCAGGGCTTACGCTTCTATATTCACCTCTCTGACATAGCACCCAGGGACTACACTCCTACACTCACCTATCCCACATATACACAGCACCTGGGGTGTACACTCCTACACTCACCTATTCCACATATACACAGCACCTGGGGTGTACACTCCTACACTCACCTATCCCACATATACACAGCACTTGGGGTGTACACTCCTTCACTCACCTATCCCACATATACACAGCACCTGGGGTGTACACTCCTTCACTCACCTATCCCACATATACACAGCACCTGGGGTGTACACTCCTACACTCACCTATCCCACATATACACAGCACCTGGGGTGTACACTCCTACACTCACCTATCCCACATATACACAGCACCTGGGGTGTACACTCCTACACTCACCTATCCCACATATACACAGCACCTGGGGTGTACATTCCTACACTCACCTATCCCACATATACACAGCACCTGGGGTGTAGAATCCTACACTCAAGTCTCTGTTATATACACAGCACCCAGGGCTTACGCTTCTATATTCACCTCTCTGACATAGCACCCAGGGAGTACGCTCCTACACTCACCTATCCGATATATACGCAGCACCCCTGGGTGTATGCTTCTACACTCACCCCTCTGCCAACTTGCACAAAGACTCTTGACACTAACTTGCACTAACTTAGAGGAAGGGACTATGTCTGTTGCCTATAAAAGCCAGTAGGATTCTAGTAGTCATTCCTTCAGTGCACATTAGTTTCTTGACAAAGATACATTATACACAAGTCTCCTAATGTGCATTTTATGTGTTCTAACAGGACGCTGTGTCGGCTGCAACAGATGAAGAAAGACTAGTGAAGATCCATGATGTCATTCAGCAATTACCTCCACCACATTACCGGTCAGTCCATGGCCTGTGTTCTCCTCTCCCTTTCCTATACCAGCCCATATGTGCCTTACAACTTTAAGATGGGTGAAATGTTACTTCCTTCTTATCCTCAGTAAAGCACACAGTTGCTGACTGATGACAAAGAATTTTTAATATGCGGTGCTTCCAGTGATCACTCATTATGCCCCTGCTTTACAGACCAGTTTTACAACATATTCTCATATTGGTTGCAATACAATATCAGTGTGTAGCCACTAAAAATAATTGTTCCTTGACAGTCTGCCATTTATATAAACTATCATTTCTGCCTCCTCGGGTTGGTACAAATTAAATTTCATCTATTCTCTCCAACCTTTGTGTAGTGGTAACTAAGAGTGTGGAAAGGGATGAGGTGTGTTCATCATCGGAACTCTGGATCATATAGCTGAATCTAGCTCTACTATAGCAGATGGGGGGGCTGGAGCCTCCGCACAGTGAGGCTGACATGAAGGGAGAGTCTCAATACATCAGACTGGGACGTGCAGCACACAGATCAGACAGGCAGCAGTTAGAAATAGGTGAATGATGACCCTTCACTGTCAGACATGAGGTTGTATATGAATTGGGTAGCCCTGGTTGTGAGCCTGTTTGTGTTTCATTGTCTGTGATTTATTAGTCCCTGCTGCTGCCTCTCTGGGTCTGGCATGACGGAATGTGGACGGGACGGTCATGAGAGAACTTGTCTGAAGATTTTGTAGCAGTAGATGCTGTAACCACCCAAAGTCTTGACTGTTCACCGTACAGGCTCACTAAATCCACACAATAACGGGTTAAATAATTCTGTAGCATTCTCTGGGTGGAATCCATGCACCATGTATAATTTATCAGGCTGTGAAACAGACAACATTTGCCATTATTGAACTCAGGGGACTGTAAGTGTCTGCATTTAACACATCATTGCGGAATTATAACAGCCACAGAATTTTATAGAGCAGTGCGGAATAAAGGAAGTGCCTGGATTGGAGAAAAATCTGTTGCACATGAGTTGGGCTTTTCTCATAAGGGGGAATAATGCCGCGTACACACGCGAGGACTTTGACAGCAGAGGTCCGACGGAACGAATCCGTCAGACAATTCGATCGTCTGTGGGCTCCATCGGACTTTTGCTGTCAAACAATCTGACAGACTATAGAAATAGAACGTGTTTTAAATTTTCCCGCCGGAACTCCGCTGGACCCAGTTTTTATGGAAAAATCCACTCGTCTCTGTGCTAGTCCGACGGACAAACAACGACGCTATTGGCTACTGGCTACGAACTTCCTTATTCTAGTCCAGTCGTACGTCATCACGTTTAAATCCATCAGAATTTAGTGTGATTGTGTGTGGCCAAGTCCGTTCATTCGAAAAGTCAGTCGAAAAGTCCGCTCGTGTGTACGCGGCATTAGAGTCAGAGATGGGCAAAGTACGGTAAGCTATACCAGGCAGATATTGAGCAGTTTAGAAAACCGTGCGGTCTGTTTGCTATGGGTTGAGACAGGCAGACTTTGGAGAGACTGTGTGTGGCAACCAATTAGATTCTATCTTCCATTGTCAAAGCTTGGCTGAACAGGTTGAAGATGAAAGCTGATTGGTTATGATGCACATCTGCCCCAGACCCTGCCTGCTCCAGTTTTAGTAAACCTCAAACACCCCCCCAATTGTCTAAAGTTGAAATGTAATCTGTTTATCTTTTTTCCTTCCCTGGTTTCTCCGTTCTCTCCTCATTTTATTACATCACTGGGTCTCTGTGTTCCTCTATACAATCCAGGAAGATCATGTGGGGATGGGAGAGGCTGGCAGGGTTCTGTACAGAGTTTCTTTAAAACGTCACAGCACCCTGCATCAGTACCTCCCCCAAGGAGTCCTCAGACCTGAGGCAAGCAGTGGGCTGGCTCCTTTAAGGGGTTGTGGAAAATATCAAAATACCTTGATATGGTGGATGTCCATCTGGAGGAGTGGCTGTTCCTAGACAGACTACATTTGCATGCAGACCGCACTAGGTAACACCCACATCTGATTTTGTCCCTCCACGATTAAAAGAACTGAAATCCAATGAAAAGGGGTGGGCCAGAGACATTCAGGCTGGGTTGGAAAGTGCTGTATGATGCGGAACATCTTCCAGCCAGGACATGACAACTTCAAGTGCACAATGTGAGAAGTTCACAATGTGCAGTGAGATTACAGTAAGTGATATCAGTACACTCTATTGCGATGTCGGACATGGCGTGTGATTCGCACCGCATTGCTGCACAGATCACATGCAATGTTTATGCGATGTGAATTCAGACCAAAATGGTGTAGGACCCTTTTTTTGGTCCGCACTGGAATCGGATTGCATGGGTGTCCACACCCATGCGTTCCGATTCCTGCACCATTTCACAGTTTGCACTGCGATCTGTGAACCGATCTGGCGGTGTCATTAACTATGTATTGACACCCGCAGTGGTTCACATAGGGCAGTGCCTGCGAGAGATATACGATGCGGGAACCAGCACAGGATTCATGCATTGCATACGTGTGAACCCAGCCTTAAGGAAACTCAACAGAGTAGTAGATTACAGATAACAGGACACAGAGGAGGAACATCCAGCTGATAAGAGACACATAACCTAGTAATGGCCATTATAATTATATGTTATGAACAGCTTTAGTCACACAACAATCTCAGTGTTCTCCTATCCCTAATGTATATTTCTAGGTTTTGCTTTTTTTTTTTTTTTTTTTTTTTTAACTGTGTAGAGTTACATTTTTATATCTTATTCTGACATTATGTAACCTTTAAATTGCAAACAGGGGGAGTTTTCCTCTAACTGGTACTTTAAAGGGCAGTGCTCCTCTACAGATTAAAACCGTAATTATAAAAAAGTATTATTTTATTCGAAAAAAGTTAAAAAAAAAAATAGGATGCACAGGATATGCACGATGCAGATGCAGAGATATGCAATGATAACAGTACAGTTGAAAACAACCACTACTCTTTTGGGAAAGATAGGGCAACAGAGATCACTCAATGCGTTTCGAGTCAGCGATATTGGTTCTCTTCTTCAGGGGTAGGTGGTTAAACACAGGACGTGACTACGTCTACAATTGATAAGACAAGTATGAGAATATATGCATTGTTGAACACGCATAACATCAAGAAATGTAATTAACCACTTTCAGACCGGACCATTTTGCTGGCTTAAGACCAGAGCACTTTTTGTGATTCGGCACTGCGTCGCTTTAACTGACAATTGCACGGTCGTGCGACGTGGCTCCCAAACAAAATTGACGTCCTTTTTTTCCCACAAATAGAGCTTTCTTTTGGTGGTATTTGATCTTCCCTGCAGTTTTTATTTTTTGCGCTATAAACAAAAAAAGAGCGATAATAAAAACATTTTTTTTCCTCAGTTTAGGCCGATACGTATTCTACATATTTTTGGTTAAAAAAAATCGCAATAAGCGATTATTGATTGGTTTGCGTAGAAGTTATAGCGTTTACAAAATAGGGGATCGTTTTATAGCATTTTTATTAATAATTTTTTTTACTAGTAATGGCAGCGATCATCGATTTTTATTGTGACTGCGACATTATGGCGGACACATCGGACACTTTTGACAAATTTTTGGGATCATTGTCATTTATACAGCAATCAGTGCTATTTAAATGCACTGATTCCTGTGTAAATGACACTGGCAGTGAAGGGGTTAACCACTAGGTGCCAGTGTAGGGGCTATTTTGGGCCCTGGGGTGCTCTTCTGTGTGCATTTGTATTATCTCTGTTGCCCTATCTTTCCCAACACAGTAGTGGTTGTTTTCAACTGTACTGTTATTATTGCACATCTCTGTATCTACATCGTGCATATCCTGTGTATTGTGTATCCTACTTTTTTCTAATAAAATAATACTTTTTTATAATTAGTTTTGATCTGTAGAGGAGCACTGCCCTTTAAAGTCCCAGTCAGAGGATAACTCCCCCTGTTTGCAATGTATTCAGTTTAGGGATGTGGGCTAGATATCCTAATTTTCTGACAATAAGCACCACTAGGTAAATTATGTAACCTTTATTCCATGACGAGTATTTATAGGTGGAGTGGATTTTAACATGGAAGACTTTATCTAGGAGTATAACTGTCGTTATCTTACATTCGCAGGACGCTGGAGTTTCTTATGCGCCACCTATCCCGCCTTGCAACCTACTGCTCCATCACCAACATGCACACCAAGAACCTGGCTATCGTGTGGGCCCCCAACCTCCTCCGGTATGGGACCATTACACCTCGGTATGGTACATAAAGTGTAGAAGGCCTGTCCTCACTTTTCCATTTTCTTTGTGGTTCTAACACTTGAGCAGGGCCAAGTACTGATTTCTGCTGTACAGTTATATTTTCCAAACATCCATCACTATACAGAGTGTGCAGTAATCCCTAGAAGAAGAAGCCATGTCCCCCCAGCCCAGAAGTCAGTGAGTTGTAGGACTGGACCATTCCAGAGCTCTGAGGATCCCAGCTAGGAGGCGCCTTGCACTACTGTGTTTGATTAGTGATCTGGCAGAAGAAGCTGAGCCACAATGATAAACATCTGTTACATGAAGCCAAATTGTTCTCTGTGGTTATCAAAAAGGAAAAAATGCTATTACTATGAATTCTCTTCCAGCCAAAATAGAAGACTCATAATTTAATACTGGTTCCTTTGATGTTCAATTTTGTTTGTTTTACCCACCATTATATCCTTGGTGATTTTGAAAACATCACCAAGAATGCCCCAGCATCATTTATTTTATTTTACCTTGTTTCTGCAATGAGAAATGACTCCCTGTGGCATCATAAGCAGTCTTTTTGCGGGACCAGCTGCTGAGAACCCAGAACTACATCCTCCAAGAGCTTTTTCCCTACACACAGTTGGGTGCACAGGCTTGTGATTGAGCCATTTCCCCACACACAGCAGTAGTAGGATTGAAGGCAGCGGCATGGTTTTGCTGGGAAATAAATCAATGTGTACATGTAGGAAGGGGAAGGGAGATGGTCAAAGTTCTGTAGTCCAGCAGGGTTTACAACTCTGGTTGAGATTTCATTCCAGCAAAGGCACGGTGTTGTAGGCCAAAACAGGATGTTAGGAGCATCATGATTTTTTTGCAAATCATTAGGTATTTATTCTGTGCTGGAGAAATGTGTATATATTGGAAATGTACCCGTACAGATATATATGGCAGCACAGAGGTAAGCCTTTGTGCTGAAACATATATGCGCCCCCAGCACTATGACCATGCTGTCTCCGACAGCTCCCGGTAACAGAACGGCAACCAGGAGCCAGCAGGATGAGTTTCCAAACATGTGATCAAACAGTTGATCACATGATCAGGAAGCCCATGAAATGAATACCCTTCATTCAGGCGTTACAATTTCTCTTAACGCCGGCTCCACCAGCCATTAAGCGGTTAAACAGACCTGGTGTGATAAGGCGGTAAAGACCTTTTAAAGTAATTTTTCAGACTAAAATTGAAGCTGATCTGAATTACAGACCACTTCTCAGTACCACCAGCATGGATAGATTAAAAATGAAATCAGACACTGCACATGTTCCGTTTAGAGCATAGAGACTCCCCTCTTAGGTTTCCCCTATTACACAATCTTTTCTTGTTCGCCTCCCTTTTTCTACACAGTTCAGTGCTTGTTGATGTCCCCATTGCATGCTATGCAGTTAACGTCTCATGGTACCGGCTTATCACGGTGTAGCTCAGCGATTTATAAAATAAGACCCCTTTCACACTGCAAGTGTTTTTCAGGCGTTACAGCGCTAAAAATAGTGCCTGAAAAAAGCTGCTCCATGCACCCCCTTTCACACTGCAGCGGTGCGCTGGCAGGGCACCACAAAATGTCCTGCCAGCAGCTTCTTTGGAGCGGTGAACTCACCGCTGCTCCACCACTGCTCCCCATTGAAATCAATGGGGCAGCGATGCTGCTCCGGCAGCGTTTTGTGGGCGGATTTTAGCCCTTTTTGGCCACTAACAGGGGGTTAAATCCGCCCAGCTAGCGGCCGAATAACGCCGCTAAAACTTCTGTAAAGCGGTGCTAAAATAGCGCCACGGCTTGGTGTGAAAGCCATCTAAATAAAATTTTCATCTTCCCCAGTCACTTGCACTCCTGGTATCATACATGGAGCCCTTACTGATTAGCCTTATGTCACAAACTTTTTCTTTATGTGATCACCTCTATCAGCTGAGCCAGTATTGTGAACAGCATAACAGCAACATTTGTGATCAGCATAATTGTTCCAGCTGAAGTGAATTTAGACTGGGCCAAGAACAGAGACGGATGGATTTATTATAAGTAGAGAAAAGAAAAACTTTTAAAATCCCTTTTATCAATTTCTCATTCTGTTCTAACCCATTTCTGTCTCTTATTTAGATCTAAGCAGATTGAGTCTGCGTGTTTCAGTGGGACAGCAGCATTCATGGAGGTGCGCATCCAGTCGGTGGTGGTGGAATTTATCCTGAACCATGTGGAAGTTCTGTTCAGTCCTAAACTCAGCTCTGTCATACGAGAGAGTGCAGGTGAGCTGCTCTACGTTGGGGCTTAACAAATATACAGGAGCATCTAAAAGCAGGACGTGAATGCAGTGTATGTAACACTTTGGGTAGATTTAGAAAAATGCGTCTAAATCTCCCTTGCCTCTGAAGCCTGGTCCGCATTTGGATCACACTCCAGAGACTACTAACAGGCCGTGAGAAAGCGATGTGACGTCTTCTCACCACCTGTTGTAACCCCATTTTTGCAAACAAATGGGCTGCAACTACATGCGTTGCACACGGTTGCAATGCATTTGCGGCACTTTCCCGTGTGTAGCATTCTGCAAGGGTTGGCACGGCAGATCAGACTTCATAACTAGACTTAAGAGTCATCTAACCACATGGGACAAAGTACTACATGTACATTGCCCCATGGTGGGCAGAAGAGTTTAAACACATTTGTTAGGATTGATCTCCTTTAGGTAAGGATCAGGATGACTGTTCCAGAGCCTGCACCTTAAAACGGAACTCCAGGTATTCTCTTTATTGCATACTTTCATTGGTCCAGCTTAGGCTAATGCAAGTATGCATATCTCATACTTAAGGGGTAGCTGACAATCTCTATTGTAGCAGGTACAACTAAAGTGATGACAGTGTTTATTGGGGTCCTGTGTCAAGCAGCTTTACCTCCTGCACACAGACCACAGGGGGTCTCTTGCTCGGTACTGCTGCCCACTCGTAGAACACAGGGGGGGGGGGGGGGGGGGCGCAGTGGATTTATTAAAACTAGAGAATACAAAATCTGTTGCAGCTCTGCATAGAAACCATTTAGGTTTTATGGTCAAAACCTAATTGAACAAGCTGAAGTATGAAGCCGATTGGCTACCATGCACAGCTACATCAGATTCTGAGTGCTCGAGTTTTAGTAAATCTCCCTGTTTTTTTTTTGTTTTTTTTAAATGAATACAAGGTGTTCTCCAACTGGACGAGGTAGAGCGGATTATGCAAGTATGTATGCATATCTCACGTGTCATATGCATATTTACATTGGACCAATGTAACTATGCATATATGACACGTAAGTATGCAATAAAGAGCATACCTAGAGTTCACCTTATTTTTTATAAAAACATTTTTTTTTTTGATGCAAGACCTTAGTCAACAATGAAAATGGCCACAACATTTGGCCAGTAGAACAATACAGGTTGTCAGTATAGCTTGAGGACCAGGTATCAGTGCTGTGTCAAAGGATGGACATTGAACAAAAAGAGTTCACCTTTAAATAAAAGATCCATACGTACAGGTTCCCTTAAAATAACGAAGATTTAAGTTTCACCAAATTCTCTATAGTTGCAGTTGATAAAATGATATCAGAGGTTTTGAAGCCAGAATAATACCTGTAGAAAAAAAATGGGATGTTTCTATTAAAGCGGAAGTCCCGCGAAAATTTTTTTTTTTAAAAGTCAGCAGCTACAAATACTGCAGCTGCTGACTTTTAAAATAAGGACACTTACCTGTCCCAGGGTCCAGCGATGGCGAACGATGCCGAACCGTCCCCCGATCCTCGGATGCTGCCGGCGCCATCTTCGGTAAGGGAATCAGGAAATGAAGCCTTGCGGCTTTACT
Organism: Lithobates sylvaticus; assembly: GCA_028564925.1. Classification (NCBI taxonomy): domain Eukaryota; kingdom Metazoa; phylum Chordata; class Amphibia; order Anura; family Ranidae; genus Lithobates; species Lithobates sylvaticus. The sequence continues at coordinate 179,502,480 of CM053035.1, read as the reverse complement.
TCCCTACTGAGCATGCGCGAGTCGGGTCCCGTGGGAGTCTATGCCCGGAAGTGGGTGCAAGTACCTGTCTTAGACTGGTATCTGCACCCCCCTCCCCCCTGAAAGGTGCCAAATGTGACACCGGTGGGGGGGAGGGTTCCGAAAAGCGAAGGTTCAATTTTTGTGTGAACCTTCGCTTTAAGGATGGAATTGTATTTTTTGTGTCCTCTGCAATGTTCCATTACCCCAATATGGAGCTTTCTAGAAAGGATTGGTAATTCTCAACCATAAAATTACTGCATAGTTTGGAAAGTTAAATACAAACAAAATATTTTATTTATAAGATTTTGCTTTTATTCATTGCACTTCAGATGTGCAATTAAAAAATAATATCCTATAAGGAAATTACTAGTGGATCAATGTAGTCCTTTGCAGTGACCCGTTTCTCTTGTCACCAAAAAGCTGATAAAGAGAGGAGATGTTGTTCTTACTTCTATCTCCTGGTTGGCATGATGTGACAAAATGCATATTAGAAAAAAAACCTTTGCAAAACTCCTTTCATATTGGACTTTTATGACTAACAGGAAATGGGTTGTGTTTACAACAATAAAAGTACTATGGTTTTGGGGATCCATAGGTGTCAGAATTGTATCCAACAGAAGTTTTGAGACACTTTGTCCTTCTTTAGGTCACACATCCCTGTCTCGGCCCAAATCTCTTCTGGTTTCTTCACCATCCACAAAGCTCCTCAGCCTGGAAGAGGCTCAAGCGCGGACACAAGCACAGATCAATTCCCCTGTGGTGGCTGACAGCAAATACATTGAGGTGGGAGAAGGACCAGCTGCCCTGCAGGGCAAGTTCCACACAGTCATTGATTTCCCATCCGAAAGGTGAGAAGGGTGTGGAGTAAGATTTACACACACATGAATAGTATGGCCAAGTCTGCCATCTAGTGGAAGAGCTGTAGAAATGCCTCTGTAATACCAAGTGTTCTTTTATCCTGGAGTAGTTACATTGTAAAGTAAGGGGTATTTAAGGTTACATGTTTTGAATTATTATGAAATAAATATCCACTTACTCCTTCATTCAATTCTACCTGAAATATGGACTTTTAGTCAGAGAAATTTGTTTAGAAATGCCGTGCTTCCTCCCTATACACCATCTACTCTCCTATCACTTTTTGTTTCAGTCTGTCTTCATTACATACTCATCCAAGTATACCATTGGATTTTGGAAAAGGGAAGCTCATTATCAATTTACATATTTATTTTCTTTGGGGAAAACTAAATTGAAGAAGCTGGAAATACATATTTCTTATTGAATTTGCTTTAGAGTTCCCTTCAACTGTGTAATACAAGGGTCTGCCTGATTGCATACACATTGAAAGGGTTTAGGTTTGACCTCCATATTATATGGTTTTGGTAAATCTAAAGAAAAGTTAAAGAAGAAAATTGTATATAGTGTATAGCAAGCCTAAGACCCCTCTATTTATTTATACTTCTATACTTAAAGTGGATGTAAACCCAAATTTTTTTTTTTGTGTAAAAAGTTCACAGTGCGGTGGGAATCACATGTAAACTGGCCCCAAGCTCATTCAGCCTTACTGGGTGTAATTATAAAAAGTGAGAAATCCACCCCTCCCCCACATAACATTCCTTTCTATCACCAGGATTTGTTATCTGTGATCAGGTGACCTCAGACACACACACGCTGCACTATAACAATCATCAGATCACTGGATGTTCTACTCTGCCCAGCTCTGACTACATACATGTCCCCTAAATCACTTGTCTGTCTATAGTCTGCTGACTGTTCACTTCATCTCATGATGAGAAACATCCAGTCAAAACAGGAAAGGCAGCCAATCCTGGGAGAGCTGGAGGGGAGGGGAGGACATGTGAATTGTGAACTTTTTACACAGGATGTGCCTGTCTCAGGCTAGTGCATGAGATATGTAAATCACCTGTCACTCACAGCAAGGGGGCGTTTTTGACAAAGTTTTCAAGACTTTGTCAAGATTTCTCTAACTGAACAGTAAAAGACGATTGCTCAGGCCTCAAGTAAATCTGTGTGGCAAGACTGGGCTCAAATGAAAGGAAGTTGTATTCTCTACATTATGACATAAATAAAAAAAAATTTGGGTTTACATCCACTTTAACCTGGCATGGAGCACCACCTGGTGGTGAAATCCTGATGTTGAGTCACCACTTTCCATTTTTCCCTTCCACATTAAATCGTTAGTTTGGGCCAAGCTGGCCTAAACTAGCTTTTTCCTTTACTAACTGCTGCAGCTGCTGTCAGTGCTATATGTAGCATCAGCAACATATAGTATATACAATGTTGTATTTCAGAATTGAGCAAAGACTTCCTGTCTGCTGTCCAAACAAAATTGGGTCCTTCTCAGCCACTCAGAGGAAGCATTGCAGTTAATAATAAAAATACAAGGCTTCCTGTGAATGGCTGAGAAGCTCTCAGCCCAACTCAATTTTGTTCTGACAGCATATGGGAAGCCCTTGTAGCGCTGCTCGGCCACAGTGTTGTATATACATTATATAACCAAAAGTATTAGGACACCTGCCTTTACACACACATGAACTTTAATTGCACCTCAGTCCGTAGGATTCACTATTCAGTTGGCCCACCCTTTGTAGCTATAACAGCTTCAACTCTTCTGGAAAGGCCGTCCACAAGGTTAAGAAGTTTCTCTATGGAAATGTTTGACCATTCTTCCAGAAGCACATTTGTGAGGTCAGACACTGATGTTGGACGAGAAGGCCTGGCTCGCAGTCTCCGCTCTAATTCATCCCAAAGGTGTTCTATCAGGTTGTGAGTTCCTCCACCACAAACTCGCTCATCCATGTCTTTATGGACCTTGCTTTGTGCACTGGTCCAAATCATTTGGTGGAGGGGGGATTATGGTGTGGGGTCGTTTTTCAGGGGTTGGGATTGGCCCCTTAGTTCCAGTGAAGGGAACTTTTAAGGCGTCAGTATACCAAGACATTTTGGACAATTTCATGCTCTCAACTTTGTGGGAACAGTTTGGGGATGGCCCCTTCCTGTACCAACATGACTACACACCAGTGTTCAAACAAGGTCCTGACCTAAACCCGATAGAACACCTTTGGGATAAAATTAGAGCGGAGACTGCGAGCCAGGCCTTCTCGTCCAACATCAGTGCCTGACCTCACAAATGTGCTTCTGGAATATTGGTAAAAACATTCCCATAGACACACTCCTAAACCTTGTATGCAGCCTTCCCAGAAGGGTGGGCCAACTCAGTATTGAACCCTACAGACTAAGAATGGGATGCCATTAAAGTTTATATAAATGCAAAGGCAGGTGTCCCAATACTATGGTAATATAGTGTGTGTGTGTGTGTGTGTGTGTGTATATGTGTATATATATATATATATATATATATATAAACTAATTATTCAAAGTACAAGGGAAGATGGAATTGGGCACATTCCCCCCTTCCTGCCCAGGACAATTTTCAGCTTTCAGCGCTGACGCACTTTGAATGACAATTGCGCGGTCATACAGCACTGTACCCAAACTAAATTTTTATCATTTTCTTGCCACAAATAGAGCTTTCTTTTGGTGGTATTTGATCACCACTGCGGTTTTTATTTTTTGCTAAACAAACTAAAAAAAACAAATTTTTTGAAAATAATATATGTTTTTCTTTGTTTCGGTTATAAAATTTAGTTTTCTCCTTAACCGATGGGCACTGATGAAGCAGCCCTAATGTGTAGAATTGATGGGCACTGATGAGGCGGCCCTAATGTGTAGAATTGATGGGCACTGATATGCAGCACTGACAAGCACTAATAGATGGCACTGATGATGAGGTACTGACAGTCATTACTGATGGGCATTTTTATGGGCTCTGATTTGCAGCTGTGATGGGCACCTCTGATGGGGGCTGCACTGATAATCAATGCGCTGATCATCCCCCCCCCCCCCCCCCCCCCCCCCCCCCCTTCTGACAAGAGAGCCGGCGATCGTCTCTCCCTGTCAGCACGAATCGAGGAAGGCCGTTTACTGGCACTTCCTGGGTCACGCTGTGATTGATCATGTGGTAAAGAGCTTACGTCATAGGCTCGTTTCCACGATCGGAGTTGCGGGCTTATGTCATATGACATCCAGTCAGAAAAACGCAACCACCACCCGGCCGTCATTCTGCATTCTGCTTATAATTGGTTAACTACTTCCCGCCCAGCCTATAGCAGAAAGACGGCCAGGCGGTGGTTCAGTTATCCTGACTGGGCGTCATATGACGTCCAGCAGTGTAACGGGGCGCGCATCGCGGCGATCGGTGGGTGTGGTCTGTCAGTCTGACACACCGCTACACCGATCTCGGTAAAGAGCCTCTGATGGAGGCTCTTTACCACGTGATCAGCCAACATCAACATGAAGAGCTGTTGATCGGCTTTTCCTCACTCGCGTCTGAGGCGAGTAGAGGAGAGCCGATCGGCGGCTCTCCTGACAGGTGAGCCGCAGATGCCCCCCGCAGATGCCCACACTGGACCACCAGGGATGCCCACAACAGATGGATGACCAGGCATGCCACCCTAGACCGCCAGGGATGTCAGTAAGTGCCCAAATAATGCCAATCAGTGCCCACACATCTTGTCAGTCAGTGCCTACCAGATGTCTCCTCATCAGTGATGCCCAGCAGTGCCATCTATCAGTGCCGCCTATCAATGCCCATCAGTGCTGCATACCAGTGCCACCTATCAGTGCCAACTGATTGGTGTCACCTTATCAGTGCTCATTAGTGGAGCCTCATCAGTGCCTGTCGGTAAAGGAGAAAACTTATTTATTTACAAAATTTTATAACATAAGAAACTTTTTTTAAAAAATAAAAATGCCAGCAGTGATCAAATACCACCAAAAGAAATCTCTATTTGTGGGAACAAAATGATAAAAAAATGTGTTTGGGTACAGTGTAGCATGACCGCGCAATTGTCATTCAAAGTGCAACAGCGCTAAAAGCTGGCTTGGGCAGGAAGGGACAAAAATGCCTGGTATTGAAGTGGTTAAACAATGTCTAATGGGTAATTTTTTGTGGTTAGATTTCTATTTGCCATGCATTTCAGATAACAGCATTGTGGTGTGTCCGGGGAAGTTGAGGACATTTTCAATATTGCTATATAGAGAGGCTCCTGTTAATTCTCCAGAACAGTGTTGTTGCTATGCTGTCAGTAATGGATCTGTGTTTTCCCTCTAAGGAAAAGGCCTCCGCCTAAGATGAAGAAGTCCCCGGTGGGCAGCTGGCGCTCCTTCTTCAACCTGGGAAAGTCCTCATCGTCGTCATCAATGTCCAAGAGGAAGCTGACCCGCAATCCAAGTGAACCCACCGAAATGAAGGCCATGGCCATGGCAGGTGAGTGATTGTGGCTGCTATATGATTGGTTCTGTGGATGTGCTTGATGGCACAGGTCAGGTATTCAGCTGGAAATCCATTTTTGTCTGTCTAGGAGGAAGATGTGACACAGGAACTATGCGATCAGCTAAAAGTGAAGAGTCGCTGAGTTCTCTGCATGCTACTGACAGTAAGTCTAATGCTGCAGCTTTATTTGCCATATAGTATGTTAGAATCTAAATGATGGATTTCTGGTTTGACGATTGGGTCTTGTATGTCTATTCGAAAAGGAAATAAACACTTGCAGACCAACAGAAGGAGTCATCACACACAGAGATCCTCCAGCTTGTAATGAACACCGATCCTTTTCTTTTTTTTTCTGAGAGTATTTCACTGCAGATGTTTAATGGGTATCTTAAATCCCAGCATGACAACAATGAGGATGACAGGAGTCTTCCAGGCTGCTGTTTTTAGTAAAACATCCGCTTGTGTTAAGTGCAGTAGATTTAAACCAGGCATCAGCAACCCCCTGGCACGTGTGCCCGGGGAGGCATGCAGTGCTGTTTGCACTGGCACCTGCTGTAATTGACAGCCCACTAGGGAACATTTGTAAGAATAGTTAGTATTAGAATTCATCTTTCACTTGAACCTAATTATTATATAATAATTATTGATTTAAAATTTGCCTTTTAGAAGAACAATTGATAGAAAAAACTGAAAACAAACTAAGACTCCAATGTGCTTCTGGTCACTGGCATGTTAACTGTTGCGCATGCGCACGGGAGCCGCCACTCGCGGCATATCGCCGTTGAGAGCGGCTTTCTCAGTGCGCCTGCGCGCCGCTGTCTACGTGTAGGTTTAGGAGATATTTCTTTGACCTACAGGTAAGCCTTAACCGCTTCCCGACCGCCCACTGCATATATACGTCAGCAGAATGGCACGGGCAGGCAAAACCACGTACCTGTACGTGGCCCTTTAAATGCCTGCCAGCGGCACGCTCCCAACCCGGTCGGGAGCTCCTTGACCCTGGCCGCGGGACCAGCGGACCCGATCGCCGCTGGTGTCCCGCGATCGGGTCACGGAGCTGAAGAACGGGGAGAGGTATGTGTAAACAAACCTCTCCCCGCGCTTCCTACTCTGCCTGTCATTGATTGGCTGTTCCCGGTCATCGGGAAAGCCGATCAATGACGTCAGACGTCAGCCCCGCCACCTAATGTAAAAAAACACACACACACACACGTCACAGCCCATAACCCCTCCCCTCCCCTCCCCCTAGTGGTTAACTCTTTCACTACAACTGTCATTTATACAGCAATCAATGCATTTAAATAGCATTGATTGCTGTATAAATGACAATGGTCCCAAAAATGTGTCAAAAATGTCCGATGTGTCCGCCATAATGTCGCAGTCACAATAAAAAAAATCGCTGATCGCCGCCATTACTAGTAAAAAAAAAAATATTAATAAAAATGCTATAAAACTATCCCCTATTTTGTAAACGCTATGACTTTTGCGCAAACCAGTCAATAATCGCCAATTGCGATTTTTTTTACCAAAAATATGTAGAAGAATACGTATCGGCCTAAACTGAGGAAAAAAAAAAATTTTTATATATTTTTTTGGCATATTTATTATAGCAAAAAGCAAAAAATATTGCATTGTTTTCAAAATTGTCGCTCTATTTTTGTTTATAACGCAAAAAATAAAAACCGCAGGGGCGATCAAATACCACCAAATGAAAGCTCTATTTGTGGGGAAAAAAGGACGCCAATTTCGTTTGGGAGCCACGTCGCACGACCGCGCAATTGTCAGTTAAAGCGACGCAGTGCCGAATCGCAAAAAGGGGCCTGGTCCTTTGGCTGCCAATTGGTCCGGGGCTGAAGTGGTTAATCTAGGCTTACCTGTAGGTCCAAGTGGCTTGTAAAGATTTACAACCACTTAAATATGACACTTAATCGCTTGCTGACCGCCCTATAGCAGTTTTACTGCTACAGGGTGGCTACGCTGCATAGGATCCCATGTACATAAAAGTGATCCTGCACTTCTGGGTTTGGGGCATGTGATTTTACCTAGCGGGTCCCGCGGACCTGATGTCCGGCAGCACCCGCTGATTGTTCAGCACACAGGAAGAATGGTGAACAAGGCAGATCATCGTTCTGTCAGTAAGGAAGGAATGGATCCTGTGTTCCTGCTAAGCAGGGACATGGATATATGCCTCCCCCACTACAGTAAAACACCAGCTAGCTAACCCCTTCCCAGCCAGTGTCATTAGTACAGTGACAGTGCATAATTTTAACGCTGATCACTGTATTAGTGTCACCATTCCCCAAACAGTGTCAGTTAGTGTCCAATTTGTCCACCGCATAAGTCGCTGATCTCCGCCATTACTAGTAAGAATAAATAAATAAAAATTCCATAAATATATCAAATGGATATGTTTTAGAGCAGAAAGTAAAGTAAAAAATATATATTTTTTTTTTTTTTCAAAATTGTCTGTTGTTTTTTGTTTATAGCACAAAAAAAAAAGAAATGCAAAGGTGATCAAATACCACCAAAAGAAAGCCCTATTTGTGGGGGGAAAATTTTTTAATTGTATTTGGCTACAGCGTTGCAATTGATAGTTAAACTAATGCTGTATAGCAAAAAATGGCCTGGTCTAGAAGGGGGGGTAAATCTTCCAGAGCCGAAGAGGTTAGGTCGGCCATAGACAGTTTGAATCTTGGCCAGTTCAGCAGGGACCAGCTAAGGTTCTAACCGTGTATGAGCAGGCTGAATGTACCCAAGTTGATCGATCAACTTGGGTACAACTAGCCTGTCAGATGTTACATGATATTATTGCTAGTGGCTATTATAGCTGCTAGCAGTAATCACTGTGTTGCCCCACCCCAACCCTGAGAACACAATGGCTCCACAGGAGGGATTCAAGCAATTGGAAATAAAAAAAATCGCTCCGTTTATGGCTGGCTTCATTGTGGGAAGGGTTGCTGACCTGATTTATATAATGACGTTAATGTGGGAATCAGAATCGCCCAAAAATTCAGTGCAGCACATTCTGCTTTTAGATGTTCGGAAAAGCTTAGATGTGATTAACCACTTCAGCCCCGGAAGAATTTACCCCCTTCCTGACCAGAGCACTTTTTGCAATTCGGCACTGCGTCACTTTCACTGACAATTGCGCGGTCGTACAACGTTGTACCCACACAAAATTGATGTCCTTATTTTACCTCCACAAATAGAGCTTTTTTTTTGGTGGTATTTGATCCCCCTGCTGTCTTTATTTTTTGCGCTATAAGCAAAAAAAGAGTGGCAATTTTGAAAAAAAATGATTTTTTTTTTTACTTTTTGCTATAATAAATATCCCCCAAAAATATATAAAAAATATTTTTTTTTTCCTCAGTTTAGGCCGATAGCTATTCTTCTATATATTTTTGGTATATAAAAAAAAAAAAAAAAAAAAAAATCGCAATAAGCGTATATTGATTTGCGCAAAAGTTATAACGTCTACAAAATAGGGGATAGTTTTATAGCATTTTTATTGTAATTTTTTTTATTTTTTACTAGTAATGGCGGCGATCTGCGATTTTTATCGTGACTGCAACATTATGCGGACACATCGGACAATTTTGACACATATTTGAAACCATTGGCATTAATACAGCAATCAGTGCGATTACAAATGCATTGATTACTGTAAAAATGGCAGTGAAGGTGTTAACTGTGTTCCCTGGGAGGTGATTCTAACTGAAGGGGGAGGGACTATCTACAGGGAGTGACAGATTGTGGTTCCTAGCTAATAGGAACACACAATCTGTCACTCCTGTCAGAGCAGAAAAGGGAAGTGTGCGTTTACAAACACTCGTCCCTGTTCTGTGTCTCCAGCTCACGATCGCTCATGGCCGGCGGTCATTGCGACTATCGGCACCCCCGCTGTGCAGTGGGTGCGCACGCCTGCTATCCGGACCCCACAAGCCCACGTACAGTTACGTGGTTTCGCACAGGGGAGCCAACCTGCCACAGTAAAACTGCGGCGGCTGATCCGCAAGTGGTTAATAAGACCTGATATGTCATGTTAACCTATTCACTCAAATTCATGCTCGCTCTTCTGTTTATTATTTTAAGTTTGCATCAGATTGGTTTCAGTGATTGAGATAATATAATACTTTATAAATAAAGTCCAAATTGCACTGTGATCTTCTAACAGTCTTGTCTGTGATTTGCAGTGGAATCAAAGCTTTTCCGGCCAAGGCGCCCACGCTCCAGCAGTGATGCCCTGTCTGCTTCCTATAATGGGGATCTGCGGGATGGATGTAACCGCTGTAATTCTTATGATAATCTACCCCATGATCAGGACAGCGATGGTGATGAAGGACTTATTCATGTACCTGCCATGTTAAGTTCTCGTTCTCATGATGACGAGGATCTGAGTCCACCTGATATTGGTGTGGCCAGTTTAGACTTTGACCCAATGTCCTTCCAGTGCAGCCCACCCAAGCTGGACAGCGACGGGCTGGATAGTAACAATCTGTTCCATATTGACACCACTCCAGGCAGCGGCAGAGAAAGATTTCAGATTGGAGCCCAAACTCCTGCCAGTGGCAACAGCTCTGAGCCCATGTCCCCTTTCCAGGAGAGGCTGTTCAGTCCGTTCCTCACCCCTGACCGCAGTCCCAGTGCAGAGAAGATTCCAAAAGGCCCATCTTTTGCTGAGAAGGTTGTCCAAGCTCTGTCACCAAAGGTGGGTCGCAAAGCAGTCCGATCTCCACCCCTTACCATTTCAGATCCTGTCACAGTCTCATTGCCCAGCCGGGTGTCAGAAATGATTGGAAGTATGCAGGTTGCGGGTGGAGCGTCTTCTCAGTCTCCTACATGGTACAAGGAAATCAGAGATTTGGGGACTCTGCAAGCTGCTCCATATAATTCAGGAGACCTTGGATTTGGCCAACTCTCTATATCATCAACACAAGAATCTCCATGGACTATGGACTCTACAGTCATCTCTCAATGGAACATTGGAGGAGCTGAGAGAGAAGATATTGCAGGGAACATTTCACCAGACACATCTCATGTTATATGTAGCACGGAGCTATTCTATACTGACAACGGCAGCCAGGAATTTAACTCCAGTAACAAAGCTGGATCATCTCAAAGAGAGGAGATTGAATTGTCAGGATTAGAGCAGAACAAATCCGTCCCCGCTGTGCCTACACCTCCAGGTATGTAGCGGCCCACTCAAAAAAAAACAGCCATTTCACTTCTAACTGAAAACTGTATTTTGGAAACTTCTAACATCTGCTGTGTGTACATGTGTCTAATCTATGGCAATGAAGGGATCACTAAATGGGATATATGTGGCAGCAGGATGACAGGCTGTAGCATCGTGTTGTTCCCATATAGGCACACAGCCAGCACTCCTATTTTCTGTGGAGTGGCTGATTTGGAGCCCCCAGCACTGTCACTGACAGCTCCCACTCACTGTTAACAATTACGAGCCAGTAGGGTGGGTTGTGACAGCAGATCAGTGATCACATGACTGGAAGACCAGGAAACGCCTCCAGTATTAAGAACACTGTAAGGGGTTAGATAAGTTTCTTCCCGCTTAGGCCCCTTTCACACATGCGGACCGTATGTCCATATTTCATCCATCCATTTTCGGATGAAATATGGACATACATGCATCCCTATGGGATAGCAGGTGTCAGCGGATGAGTATCCGCTGACACCTGATATTGTCCGTCTCCGCTATGGTCCGATTTTGCAGACGGAGGAAAACCCTATTTTTCTATCTGTCTGCAGAGCGGATCGGATGAACACGGACAGGCGGTCCGTGTTCATCCAATCCTCCATAGAGGAGAGCGGAGATCTGACAGGGCGGTCCCTGCACAGTGTGCAGAGACCGCCCTGTCATCTGCCGGCTCAGCGGAGATTTCTGAACTATCCCCACTGAGCAAGCGGATGTTTACGGGGCGGATCATTACGGATCCGTCCCGTGTGAAAGGGGCCTTACTCTTTAACCTGTTGTTACCCACATAATACATATGTGCAGCAGGAAAAGGGTGGGCTTTAATGCGCAACACGCCACACATATATGTCACTGGGTATCTGATGTTTCAGTGCTGAGGGTGCACTTACTGTGACAATGATAGGTAGCCTACAGGATTGGCTCATGTGACCACGGTTTGCAGGAAAGAAAATTAGCTTGATTACCCCATCAACACATTCAGTATTAATTAAATAACCCCTCCCGCGGAGCCCATTGTATTCTGACAGAGGGAGGTTTCCCAGCCGCCAGAATACAATGATCACTGCCGCCTGATATAGCCAGGCTGCCCATACATGGATCAAAAATTCAGCTGATTCACAGTTAAAATGTTGTTGTAAATTATGGCAAAAGCTCACCTCCACCAAGTATACATAACAGTGGTGGCCTGTTCATTAGGGGCTCATGGGTGCATCCCGCCCCCTAATCTACATTCGGGGCGCTGGATGCATGGATTTCAATGCGAGGGGGGGGGGGGGGGGGTTGTTTTCTTAAGCACGTGATTGGAGCCAGAGGCTGAAATAAGCTTCAAAAATGTGTGGACTCAGGGCACAGAGCATTGCGCTCCGAGCCCACTCAGTTGTGAGAGACTAGCGAATAAACATTCGCTACTCTCACACTGACCCTCCTCCCAGGCCAATCAGGAAGCAGGTCGTGAGACCCGTCGCCCGATTGAAAGGACAGGTGATCCTATTGGATGCCTCAGAGGAGGGAGGAGACGCACAGAGGAAGCCGCCGTGATGCAGAGCAGGACAGGAGATGCCCACCTGTCACATCACTGACAGAAGCTTGCTGGGGTAAGTGCTGGATGACTGACTGCGAGACCCGGGGGGGGGGGGGGGGGGGGCGGGGTGATTGATTGCCGCCCCTCCATCAAAAAAAAAAGAAGAAGCAGCTGTTCATGGATGGTTTTTTACCTTAATGCTGCCTTGACAACTATTTTAAGGCTCTCCTATGTGCTCAGCCACACAGGAATCGACTTGATGTAAAAAAAGATTACCTTTGTCTGGAGTCCAAACTCTCTAATAATGTCACAGCCAATAGGAGAAATCATAAAATTAATACAACAGATTCCCAGGGAAGGGCTGTAGAGGAGGAGGGTGTCCTTTTATTTTTAGGGAAGCACTTAAAACATAAATCTTATTCCTTTTGACACTATATATATATATATATATATATATATATATATATATATATATATATATATATATATATAGATATATAGAGATAGATAGAGATATATATATATATATATATATATATATATATATATATATAGATATATAGAGATAGATAGATATATATATATATATATATATATATATATATATATATAGAGATAGATATATATATATATATATATATATATATATATATATATATATATATATATAGAGAGATATATATATATATATATATATATATATATATATATATATATATATATATATATATATATATATATATATATATATATATAGATATATATATATATATATATAGATAGATAGTGATGAGACAAAATCAAATAAACTTTTTGATAGCATGGTTCATTAGAGACAGGGGAGTGCAGATGTTAGAGATTCATCCTCCATCACCTAGAATACAATGGTGATTTCAGTGAAGCACATGCTGACTGATGACAGAGGAAACTATAGCAATAGCGGATTATTAATAAAGCAGTTATTGTGATATTCACTCCAAGTGCATCTGTTTTTTGTTTGTTTTTTTTAAATAAGAAGTTACACCTCTAGTGAATGTTAGGGGTATATTTATAAAGTAGTGAATGTGACCACCAATGGGTTATTTATTGTTTTCGGTCTGTAGGCGATTTAAAGCGGAGTTCCACTCAAAAGTGGAACTTCCGCTTATCTGTCTCACATTTGGCACCTTTCAGGGGGGAACGGGACCTGTTTTTGACAGTCTCCTCCTGGAGTCCAGGGTTGGAGATGTCATTGTGCTTTCTGTATAAACATATTTTATTAAAGTGGAATTCCACCCAAAAGTGAAACTTCCGCTTTAAGGAGTCCTGACCCCCTTACATGCCACAACATGCATCTTCCAGCACACTAGGAGTTAACACAGTGGAATGTGCAAACGGGAAAGCCGGGGAACTGTCAGCACGGAGCGTGTACGAGGTGTAATAGTACAAACACATTTGTACTTTACTTACCGCTGTTAAAATAACTGTCTTAATAAATCTCGAGTTACAATCCATAAAGTGCCCCGCTGTAGGTGCTTTTAAAAAACTCTGGAGCGGGCGGGGCAAGTCGGGATGACGTCACCCGGCAATCGATTTTTCCGGTCGTATGCATCGATGCCGCATTGGGGACACCCGAGTCGCGATGCAGCGATTAAATTCAGCACCCCTACAGTAAAGTCTAAATTTGGGGACTTGCATGCATGGGCAATAGTCTATATCAGGGCCAGGGTATTAAATTGAAATTCACAGAGGTCCAGCCATTACACATTTTTATCCAGCAGAGGTCAGAGTCTCATGTTTGTGCTATGACTCGGTTTATTCACATCACAGCCCCTCCCCACCCTACATTACAGTTTTCCCTTTTATATCAGTATTATCAGTCCTCTTTACACCACCACCCTTTTATATTGCAGAATCCCCTCTTTACAATACAGCCCCTTTTACTTTACATCAGAAACCTACCTCTTCTAAGAAGGAATCAACGCAGGTCGGATCAAGCGCCTCGAGGCGATTCAGTTCGCAGTTGCAGCGCTATACAAATCATTCATTCATTCATTCATTCAGAAACCTCCACCCTTTACATCAACATCCTTGCATCCCAGTGCCCTTCATGGGCCCCCCTTTACTTGCACCCCAGTCCCCTTTACAGACCCTTTTTACTTATATCCCAGTCCCCTTCATTGCACCTCAGTCACCTTTATAGCCCCCCCCCCCCCCTTACTTGGATCACAGGCCCCTTTACAGCCTCCCTTACTTGGATCACAGGCCCCTTTACAGCCTCCCTTACTTGGATCACAGGCCTCTTTACAGCCTCCCTTACTTGGATCACAGGCCTCTTTACAGCCTCCCTTCCCTGCACCCCAGTCCACATCTCAGTCCCCTTCACAGCTTCCCTCCCATACTTGCCCTCTAGTCCCCTTCACAGACCCTTCTCTGTGTCCCAATATCCCTCACAGCCTCCCTTTACTTGCACCTCAATTCCCTTCACAGTGCCCCCCCCCCTGTATTTTAGTCTCCTTCACAGCCCCCCTTTCTAGAACCCCAGTCCCCTTTACTTGCATCTAAGACCCCCGCCCTTACTTGCACCTGTCCCCTTCAAAACCCCCCTTCCTGGCACCCCAGTCCATTTCACAGCCCCCCTCCCCCTCCTTGGATCCTAGTCCCCTTTACAGACTTTACTTTTATCTCCGTCCCCCCCCTTCCTTGTATCCCAGTTCCCGCTCGTTGCCCTGTGGTCCGATTTTGGACCGCGGACCGCCATTTAGCAATGCCTGGTCTATATAGTGGCTACAAAAATATGAGATTTGTTTTCTGTTTTTCAACAGATAATGGGGCTCTCTGTCCAACAGTTGGCCTAAACATCAGTATTTTTTTCACAAAATAAAGTTTGAGTATGAAAATACAGTATTTGTCACATCAAATAACAGGTGCAACAAGCACCAACAGGTGTAGGAAACATATAGACGGTTTGTCTGACACAGTCAATATTTACTATCATCTTACACATGGTGCTATCAATAAGTAGAAGGGAGGAGCTAGAGACCATATATGCACCTGCGAGTTGGAAAGGAGTCAGGGGGTCCCCCACAGACATAGGTGCTGGCCTAAACATCAGTATTACATGACCATTTAATAAGTACCCCCTGGGGTGTGTCAGGTCCCTATAGATTATATATGTATAGCAGTGCTTTCCAGTCAGTCCTTTTTGGTTTTAGAATAGCCAAAACATCATGTATGTCCATTTTGTATGAGATTTATTATTCGCTTTCATAGAGTTTAAATAAAAAATACAAAATTAAGGAGGACTGCTACTTCTTTACCTGTGGGGGATCTCTGTACCACTCCTTAACCCTGCTGAGATGGCACACAGACTTCCACACACTGCTGTGTACTTAGATGTAATGTACATGCACAGGATCCCATGCTGCCATCCCAAACACCCCATACATAGGGGCACACTTTCGGTTTTGTTGGCAAGTGACCAAAGCAAGGTTTGAGTAAAGTATGGGTTGTAGAAACTACCAGTATGGTGATCAGCCATTGTAAAAAAAAAAAGAAACATTGATACAAGGTATCTCACCCCTCACATTTCTGTAAATATTTTATTATATCTTTTCATGTGACAACACTGAAGAAATGACACTTTGCTACAATGTAAAGTAGTGAGTGTACAGCTTGTATAATAACAGTGTAAATTTGCTGTCCCCTCAAAATAACTCAACACACAGCCAGTAATGTCTAAACCGCTGGCAACAAAAGTGAGTACACCCCTAAGGGAAAATGTCCAAATTGGGCCCAAAGCATCAATATTTTGTGTGGCCACCATTATTTTCCAGCACTGCCTTAACCCTCCTGGGCATGGAGGTCACCAGAGCTTCACAGGTTGCCACTGGCGTCCTCTTCCACTCCTCCTTGACGACATCACAGAGCTGGGGGATGTTAGAGACCTTGCGCTCCTCCACCTTCCGTATGAGGATGTCCCACAGATGTTCAATAGGGTTTCGGCCTGGTGATCTGCTTGGCCAGTCCATCACCTTTACCCTCAGCTTCTTTAGTAAGGCAGTGGTCATCTTGGAGGTGTGTTTGGGGTCGTTATCATGTTGGAATACTGCCCTGCGGCCCAGTCTCCGAAGGGAGGGGATCAGTGCTCTGCTTCAGTAGTCACAGTACATGTTGGCATTCATGGTTCCCTCAATGATCTGTAGCTCCCCAGTGCCGGCAGCACTCATGCAGCCCCAGACCATGACACTCCCACCACCATGCTTGACTGTAGGCAAGACACACTTGTCTTTGTACTCCTTACCATCTGAACCAAATAAGTTTATCTTGGTCTCATCAGACCACAGAACATGGTTCCAGTAATCCATGTCCTTAGTCTGCTTGTCTTCAGAAAACTGCGGGCTTTCTTGTGCATCATCTTTAGAGGCTTCCTTTGATGCAGTGTGCGGCGTATGGCCTGAGCACTGACAGGATGACAGACCCACCCCCTCCCCCCCCCCCCCCAAAACCCTTCAGGGCGCTCTGGTGGAGGTGGATAGCTGGTCAGGAGGATGATAGTGATGAGATGGCACTTTGGTTAGAGGAGAAGCAACTCTGAAGACATAAAATAGGAAAAGAAAGGCGCCTAAGTGCAGTATGCAAAATTTAATAAGTGCACAAAGGGTTAAAAGCACTTACAAGATCGTTGTGTGTTAAAAAAAAAAAAAACATTTAGCCAGCAGTTGTAAAGGGAGAGAGGAGGCAGCAGGGTAGCCTGTGTTCCGGGTTCACTGCGGGACACACAAGGCTGATGGTGTCAGTGGGGAGACGGGTGGTGACGCGTTTCGGAGTATGTGTGGCTTTTCTGTCAGACCTACGCCCAATACTCCTCAAGCTGGCTTATGAATGGTGAGGCGAGTAGTGCGGGCAGATGTTGAATACACAATGATAAGGGAAGTGACAGGTGTATTACGAAGACGGCCGTGCACCCGCAAATTGTATTGTTAATGTCAGTGCTACATACAATGAAGTCCTGAAGGAATTTGACACAGAGGTACAGGGCACAGATGGCAGTGGTTAAATTAGCAATAATAAATAAGTATACAAAACGTAAAGTTGACATTGAATCAGTATACAAGTGTGTTACATGGTCGGCCAGGCGTCTATATGCACGTGTTACAAAGGCAGCCAGGCGTTTGTACACATGCAAATAAGGTCATAAGTCTAATGCTGAGTTGACAATGAATAAATATACCGCCGTGTTACAAGGGCAACCGGGCATTTATACACATGTTACAGGGGTGGCCAGGCGTCTATACACATGTAAATGAGGTAATAAATCTGTTGAAAGGGGATTTTAAAAATAGGAATAAGCGATAGGATATATAGTGGATGTTGTGTGAATTGTACTGATTATGGCTGTAACAATGATAAAACAATGCTGAATATTACTTGAGTATGTATAAGCGTATAGGTGTGTTACAAGGGCGGCCGGGCGTCTATACACTAAAGACGGTAGAGGAAAATAATGGATGCTGATACAAATTGTATGAATTTTGCAGATATTATGCCTGTAGCAATAATCTCACGGTGAGGGGTAATACTCAACTGTGAATTTAGTATATAGAAGTGTTACAGGGGTGGCTGGGCATCTATACACTACAGATGGGTAATAGGAGGTGGGGGATGCTTATGCAAATAGTACAGATTATTATTATCCATTATTGTCAGAGTATTGCTACAGGCATAGGACTGTGAATAAGTATGCGGGTGTGTTACAGGGGCGGCCGGGCATTTACACACCCACAAATAAGGTCACAAATCTAATATAAAGAATTTACTCATAGGAATAGGTAATGAGATGTAATGGATGTTCTACAAATAGTACAGATTGTGCCTATAGTTGGCGATAATAGATCATATTTGACTGTGACAGATGGCAGATATGTACATGTATGTAAATTTTTATATATATATATATAACAGGCAAACACCATGACGCATGGACATTATAATGATAGGAGGGAATGAATGATAAATGAACAACTAAATGTAGTAGATCATATAACTTACACAAGATAAAATTAGGAGGTTAGAGGTGGATAGTATACTAGTAGTGGATAAGAAATAGACACCATAATATCTGTATGTTAAACATAGTAATATCTAGAGTAAGGTGCTAATTTCCAATTGTTCATTAAAAGGGGTTGTAAACCTTCGTGTTTTTTCACCTTAGGGGGGCAGTGATACCTGCCCCCCCCATTTTACTTACCTGAGCCCTGGAACGTCACCCAGCAGAGAGGCGCTGTCCCTCTGCCCGGGGTTCTTGGCTCTTGATTGGATAGATTGATAGCAGCGCAGCCATTGGCTCCCGCTGCTGTCAATCAAATCCAATGACGCAGACGCTGGGGGGTGGGCAGG
The DNA here is from genome assembly GCA_028564925.1 of Lithobates sylvaticus. NCBI lineage: Eukaryota > Metazoa > Chordata > Amphibia > Anura > Ranidae > Lithobates > Lithobates sylvaticus. The sequence continues at coordinate 179,483,994 of CM053035.1, read as the reverse complement.
GTCATGCATTCGGCGGCTATGGATGCCAAATGATGGACTCATGAGCACGCCCGCAAGGTAACCCCCCCGGGAGAGCGCCTCTCCCAGGGGGTTATCTGATGTGGACAGGAGCCGTCGAGGGGCCCCAGAAGACGGTGTTTGGGGCCACTCTGTGCAAAACATAAAGTTGGAGTGAAGGTGACGTGTTTGTTTTCTTTTTGAGTTTGCTTGGGGCAATTTTTCCCTTTATTTGGTATACTGTCTTTGAGATGGGGATCCTGCAGAAGGAATTGACCAATGTTTATGAACTATGTGTTCCATATTTTTGTATTTGTTATGAAATTGGGTCGTGAACCGAATGTCCTTTGATGAATTTGTTTTATGGGTATGAGTATCAGGATTGACGTATGTGGTGTAGGCTTGTTCGAGTGATGGAGGGTAGCCTTTTTCAATAAATGTTTGTTTGAGGTTTATACTTTGGGTCTGATAGTCTGACTGCTTGGTGCAATTATGTCTGAGACGGTAAAATTTACTTTTTGGGATGTTTTTTAACCAATGAGGGTGATGGCAACTATTGAAATACAGAGAGGAGTTCCTAGCAGTCGGTGTGCAATAATTTGTCACATGAACGTGGCCAGTATCATGGAATAGAGGTCTAAGAATGCTGGATGTGTTTTATGGTGAGCGGATGTAAAGGATCGGCCCATGTTGTTGTTATTACAATGGGAAATGAATGATTCAATATCATCGGTATTACCGTCCCAGATAATAATGATGTCATCAATAAAACGACCGTAAAATATCATTTTGGTCATGAAAGGGTTATTCGCCCATATGTATCGTGTTTCCCAGAGACCCATAGTTAGGTTGGCATATGAGGGTGCAAAATCGGTGCCCATGGCAGTGCCATGAGTTTGAAGTTAATAGTGGTCTCAAACATGAAATAATTATGAGTCAGGCAGAAGAATGTGGCATGTAGAATGAATTTAACTTGGTTTGGATGGATAGATGGGTCTTCCGAAATAAAGTGTTGTATGGCCTGCATGCCAACATTATGGGAGATGGATGTGTATAATGAATGGACATCCAATGAGAGCCAGGTGTAGTTGGGCTCCCATTGGTATGGCCCTAACAGTTCAAGCAGGTGTATTCCATCTTTAATATGGGATCGTAAATGGAAAACAAACACGTCACTTTCTCTCCAACTCTTCTTTATGATTGGGATGTATCAATGCCGACAAACCCCGAAGTCTTACATGCAGTTTTGTACAACATGGTCAAAAACATTCACGATTAAAAATAAAACATACAAAATTTCAGAATTCTACACCTGTTCTACAGATCATGTAGTATACTGCCCGACCTGCCCCTGTGACCTCTACTATGTAGGCCGAACTATACGCCCCCTAAGCCAGCGTTTTGGAGAGCACCGCCGATTCATTGAGGCTGGTAAAGACCACCATAGCGTCCCACGACATTTCACCCAACATCAACCTAAATCCACCAGTGGCCTAAAAGTATGGATCATCGAATCCAAACCAGCCACTCTCCCCGCGGCAGAGAGACTTAAACATCTCTGTCATTTATCATTCATTCCCTCCTATCATTATAATGTCCATGCGTGTTTGCCTGTTATATATGCATGTACATATATCTGCCATCTGTCACAGTCAAATATGATCTATTATCGCCAACTATAGGCACAATCTGTACTATTTGTAGAGCATCCATTACATCTCATTACCTATTCCTAGGAGTAAATTCTTTATATTAGATTTGTGACCTTATTTGCGGGTGTGTAAATGCCCGGCCGCCTCTAACACACCTGCATTCTTAATCACAGTCTATTGTTATCCATTATCGTCAGAGTATTGCTACAGGCATAATCTGTACTAATTGCATAAGCATCCCCCACATCCTATTGCCCATCTGTACTGTATAGATGCCCAGCTGCCCCTGTAACACTTCTAAGTACAGTTGAGTATTACCCCTCACCGTGAGATTATTGCTACAGGCATAATATCTGCACAATTTGTATAAGCATCCACTATTTTCCTCTACCTGTCTTTAGTGTATAGACGCCCGGCCGCCCTTGTAACACACCTATACGCTTATTCATAGTCAAGTAATATTCAGCATTATTTTATCCTTGTTACAGCCATAATCGGTACAATTCACACAACATCCACTATATATCCTATCTAGAGCTGTAACTAACGATTATTTTGTCTGTCGACTAATCTAGTGATTATTTTTTCGATTAGTCATCCACTATAAGGATTACTTTTATTTATTTTTACTTAATCTAGTGTTCTTTTTTTTTTTGGATTAGCTTTTTACTTTATTAGCTATTAACTTTACAAAAAATAAGTACATAAAAAAGTAAGAAAAAATAAAAACTATATATATATATATATATATATATATATATATATATATATGTAGTTCTATTCTTTTATCTTACCTTTTTTTTTATGTTCCGTTTTTCTTTTCTGTTCAGAAGTTCATGAATGTTTATAATTCATTTTTATTTTTTTACAATGCTTTCTTTTTTTAAGGGGGGACAGTGTCAGTGTGTTTTTTTTAATTATTTAAAAAAAAAACTAATTTTTTATTTATTGCAATTTTTATTTTTTTGTTTATCAGCCCTGTTGGGGGGCTATGGTGAGATATCAGGGGTCTTAACAGACCTCTGACATCTCCCATTTGAGACAGGGAAAGGGACTGGGGACCAGTCCCTTTCTCTGTAGCCTCCGCTGCACTGATAATGAATGGAGAGAAGACAGCGGCTTCTCTTCATTCATTAACTGAGACATCGTAATCACAGGAGGTTACAATGTTTCAGCTATGTGAATGGACAGAGTCAGTGGTCACAGAGCAGCATAGAGGGAAACACGGAGCAGCATGGAGGGGGACACGGAGAAGAGAGGGGGACAGATGCACGGAGGAGAGAGGGAGACACGGAGCAGCCTGGAGGGAGACAGAAGCATGGAGAAGGACGGATGGGGACTGGAAGAGGATAGGGGACAGTCAGCGGTGATCGTGTGTGGGAGAGAAGCACCGCGCTGAAAGCCGCGGTGGGGGTGTATTGACCTGCAACTCGTGACGCGTCGACGCCTTTCACGCAAGTCGACGTATTTTTGTAGTCGACGTAATAGATTACGTCGACTTGTCGTGGCAGCTCTAATCCTATAGCTTATTCCTATTTTTAAAATCCCCTTTTTAACAGATTTATTACCTCATTTGCATGTGTATAGATGCCTGACTGCCCCTGTAACACGGCTGTATATTTATTTCAACTCAACATTAGACTTACAACCTTATTTACATGTGTATAAACGCCCGGCCAACCATGTAACACATAGAACAAACATATACATAGATCGCGCTGTTGCACAATAATCAATATTTATAACCCTTTGTGAATCCAATATAAATTTGTATCACTGACATTATGTTGGAAGGAGGGTCCATTATCAATATAATATAAGGTAAATGGAAACAAAACCTTTCATTTGTTGTATGCAAGCAAGTTAACAGTCCAGGGCAGCCGTCAAATGGGAAGTCGAGAGCAAACTCCAAGGTACATGTAAAGCAGAGAACGAGAGAGGCGCCACCAGGTTAAGATTGTTAGCATTTATTTAACAGAGAAAGAGTGCATATATCCACTTACATAAAATCAAAAGTAGCTCAGCACATAAAAATCCTCTGGGACGTCTTTACTGCGCTGTGACCGCCTGTTGTGCTTCCAGTGTAGTGTCCCGTCCAGCAGGATATCCTGGTAGTTGGTAAAGCAAAAATCAAAGAGCTTTGATGAAGGAGCGCGCCTGTTCTTTCCATCTACAGTGCGCATGCTCCGAAACGCCGTCGCTAATAGCCGTGACGTCATTACGACCGACGCCTGCCTGATTCTGTAGACCGGAGCCAAGCCTGCTTTATGACCATGTAACGTGCTTGTATACTGATTCAATGTCAACCTTAAGTTTGTATACTTATTTATTATTGTTAATTTAACCACTGCCATCTGTGCCCTGTACCTCCTGTGTCAAATTCCTTCAGGACTTCATTGTATGTAGCACTGACATTGACTATCCAATTTGTGGGTGCACGGCCGTCTTGGCTGTCCTTGTAATACACCTGTCACTTCCCTTATTGTGTATTCAACATCTGCCCATACTCCTTAACTCACCATTCATAAGCCAGCTTGAGGAGTATGGGCGTAGGTCTGACGAAGGAGCTGCACATACTCCGAAACGCGTTACCGCCCGTCTCCCCACTGACATCATCAGCCTTGTGTGTCCCGCAGTGAGCCCGGAACACAGGCTACCCTGCTGCCTCCTCTCTCCAGCACATACGAGAACCCTTTACAGCTGCTGGACGGCTCTACACCACTCTCTACCACCGTGCCGAGGATGGACACATGTCACAGATGAGGACTCCTAATTTTATCATGTTTTTTTAACACTCAACGGTGTTGTAAGGAGGAAGTGATGGAATCGGAAAACATTTTTGTTTTTTGAACAGAGAGAAATTGGACAGCCCTGCGGTGCACCACCAGTAGTGCAATTTGGAGACATCACAGAAATAAAACAAAAGACCTATCAATCAGGCTCTCCTGTAATATACAGAAAAAAAAAAATATATATATATATATATATATATATATATAGTGTGCAAATTTTTATAAGCTTGAACAAAAACAGACCATTACATGTAAAGATGGAGAATTGGAAAAGGAGCCAGTCTGAGTACCTTGTACAGTAAAAGAAATTGACCTGCAACAAAATACTGTATACAGTTTAGATTTCAACGGGGAGAAGATAACATCAAAAGACTATACAGTGAACATTTTGATATGACATTTGAGTGCAAACCTGGATATCAGATATCTGATCCAAAACTTCTGAGAATTCAGTGCTTGGACGGTGTGCTAAAATACCAAGATGCCTAAAGGAAGCATATAAGCGACTGTCCCGTCCTCCCAGCAACAATATGATCATCAGGATTGATCGTAAGATCCAGGGTTTGAAGCTTATTGCCTAGCGGTGTCTGGTAAGAGTTTGAGTCATAGGGGATTTTTTTTTTATCCCCCACCCCTTCAACCTCTGCAGCAATGCTGGCAGCACTCATACGTTTATTTCCCAAAGACAGCGTCTGGATATGACACTGAGCACGTGCACTCAGCTTCTTTGGTGGACCATGGTGAGGCCTGTTCTGAGTGGAACCTGTCCTATTAAACCGCTGTGTGGTCTTGGCCACCTTGCTGCAGCTCAGTTTCAGGGTCTTGGCCATCTTCTTATAGCCTAGGCCAGCGATATACAAATAGCGGACTTCCAACTGTTGCAAAACTACAAGTCTCATCTGCCTCCGAATGTCAGTCTTGTGGCTGTTAGAGTCTTGCTATGCCTCATGGAACTTGTAGTTCTGCAACAGCTGGATGTGCCATGTTGAACTTCCATTGACCAGTATGAGCGAGTGAGAGCGATAACACCAAATTTAAACACACCTTCTCCCAAATCACACCTGAGACCTTGTAATACTAACGAGTCACATGACACCGGGGAGGGAAAATGGCCAATTTGGACATTTTCACTTAGGGGTGTACACACTTTTGTTGCCAACGGTTTAGACATTAATGGCTGTGTGTTGAGTTATTTTGAGGGGACAGCAAATTTACACTGTTATACAAGCTGTACACTCACTACTTTACATTGTAGCAAAGTGTAATTTCTCCAGTGTTGTCACATGAAAAAATAGAATAAAATATTTACAAAAATGTGAGGGGTGTACTCACTTTTGTGAGATACTGCATCTAATTACAGAAATATTCCTTTGGAAGCTGCATGTATGTGTGTGTTTTTTTTTTTTTTTTTTGTCTTGTAATAACATCACGCTATACAATAAGATATAGATATGTAATCTCACTTCACATGCTGCATAAAATGTATGGTCATTCCTGAAAAGAAAGATCATTTTGTGTTCCATAAAATGCCCACCTTTGTATGTCCGGGTGCATATTCAAGTTGAAATGTGTTTTGGAAATGGTTTGACAACCACCATCCATACCTGGCCTTTGGATTATCAAAGAGAAAAGCAGAAGGTGCGGTAATTATGACAACAAATCAGAAATCACCTGCCTGCTGTGATGACTGGTTGCTGCACTGCTTGCATAAGGAAGCCTGATGACCAGAGCAAGAAATTGACCACAATGTGGGAGAATATGCCAGCAGAGAGCATTTTAAATCAGTAGTTATGCACATAAATATAATTCTGTCAAAATATCCTCTATTTCCAGGATCAAGTGTCATGGAGTCTCCCATGGATCCAGTCCCTGTCACCACTGTTTCCTTCATTCCTCCCCCACCACCTCCGAAAAATGCTGCCCGGATGCTGGCGTTGGCCCTGGCCGAGTCAGCCCAACAAGTTTCTTATCAGAAGAGACCACCCTACCTCCAATTCATGGATTTACCACTGCCCCCTCCACCAGAAGAAGAGCCACCGCCGCCAGAGCTGTCACCACAAAAACTGCCTCCGCCACCAGCTGCCACCACCGAGACGAATCCTGCCATTACCTCAGAGACCACCACCAGCACCAGCTCATCATTCTCCATCACCACTATCCAGTACAGCCCTGTGAGATGTCAGAATCCAATGCCAGGACCAAGTCCATCAGCCATTACCCCCGGACTGAGCCCTTCCACTCAGGTAAAATGATCTCCTACATAGTTTTCCTATTAAAGACACTTAAGGAATTCCGTTTTTTTAATACATGAAATCTTTTAGTAGATGTAACCCTTAAGACCACTGGTACAAATCATTTGTATTTTTCCCCAAGGGTAAACCACACCAAATATCATTCAGCATGCATTAGTCCAAACTTTCTGATCTCCTAATAGTGTTGCATGTTCACTCTCTGTATATTTATTGTACATTTTAGGATGATTAATGTATGTTTGCCATACATATTGAGCCAATGTTCACTTTTGCATCAGATGGACTAAATTTTTTCCCTCCAATTCTCTTCCACTGATGCAGTGATAAAATGACTCAATAGACTGCCATGGACCAAAAACAGACGAGAACTTTTTCTCACAAACACAGCATTACCATACATTCTGGAATGCAGCATCACGTGCATCCCCTTAGTGTGTCGGAGTGCCTTTGAAAATGAATTGCTCTAAACATCCTAGTGCAGTGATGGTGAACCTTGGCACCCCAAATGTTTTGGAACTACATTTCCCATGATGCTCATCCACTCTGCAGTGTACTTGAGCATCATGGGGAAATGTAGTTCCAAAACATCTGGGGTGCCAAAGTTCTCCATCACTGTCCTAGTGCATGTATGGTACATTGCAATTTTACTGCAACACACCACAACTGATACATGTGAACGGCCTCAATACCTAATGCTGGCTTCAGGTCACCAGGGGGTTCAATATCTGACTTTTGAGTAGCCAGTTTGGTCATGTCAGGGCGACACAGAAAGGATCTGTTTTGACTTGTGAGCATGGAAGTTGTTCATTTACTAACAACTACATCAGTGGATCTCATTCAACTCCAGAGAATGTCATAGCTCTGCAAGCTGAGTAAAAGCTTACTTTATAAAAATAAAATGATTGTCAAGTATAAAATCACCTTACATAAATATTTGATTAATTTACTTTATTGTTAAAATGGGAGAAATGGTACTATTGTACTTGCATAAAAAAAAAAAAAGAATGGATATTGTGTAGTGATTTTGCAGTCTCCTATTTAGCCAGCAGGTGGAGCTTTAGAGTCCTTTTAACATTTCAAAAACACAAACTAATTTAGGCCTCTTTCACACGGGGCGGATCAGTGCTGATCTGCCCCGTGGATATCCGCTTGCTCAGCGGGGATCGCCGGAAATCGGGTGACGACGGTCCGTAGAGTCCATCGTCATCCGACCCGATCCGATGACGGGTGGAAAAATAGCTTTTTCCTCCGTCACACTTTTTCGGTCGGATGTCAGCGGACATGTCACCGCTGACATCCGACACTCCAGAGACCTCTACGGAGCATCCATTCCGGTCCCCCTGAAAAACTGACCGGTGGATCGGAACGGATCGGCCGTGTGAAAGAGGCCTTATAAAGCTTAAAGGTTGTAAACCCTCATGGTTTTTCACCCTAATGCATTCTATGCATTAAGGTGAAAAACCTTCTGTGGTGCTGCAGCCCCCCGACCCCATTTTATTTATTTGACCCCGATCTTTCTCTGGCCGGGAATGAGCACATCAGCTCTAGCTGGTGTCTCATGTCCTGATTTGATAGATTGATAGCAGCACAGACATTGGCTCCCGCTGCTGTCAATCAAATCCAATGACACGGGGGGCGGGGCAGAGTCCTGCATTCTGTGTGAATTGACACAGAAGCAGGACTCGGGAGCGCGCCCGCAAGGGTATCCACCTTAGGAGAGTCCTCTCCAACGTAGACACTCGATGCAGGGGAGGAGCCACCAGCGCTCCCGGGGGACCCCAGAAGAGGGAGATTATGGCCACTCTGTGCAAAACGAACTGCACAGTGGAGGCAAGTATGGCATGTTTGTTATTTAAAAAAAAAAAAAAAAAAAACGAGGGTTTACAGCCCCTTTAAGATGTTGTTTACATTAAGTTAATGAGTCAGAGCAGTGAGAAACCCCCCTTCTGTCCTCTAATGTCTGTTTTTTTAACATTTATAATTTTTTCTGTGGGTATATAACTGCATGTACATACACACACCCCTACTCTATCCTTTAATGACATTAATCAGATTTGGTTAAAGCCGGTCATAGATGATGGGAGAATGAAGCAAGAAAATCACACCAACACAGTCAGTGTTGCTGGGGGGGGGGGGTCCCTCCCACAGAGCTAATGGTTTCTCCTGCTGGGAGAACACACCATGATTATTGCTAGAGGCTATAGCTGCTGGCAGTAATCACATGAAAAATCCGACATGCTCGGACGATATATAGACAGGCTGATTATACCCAAGTCGATTGATGGATCGACTTGGGTACAATCAGCCTGCGTATACATGGTTCGAATATCAGCCAGTCCCTGCTTTACCGGCCAAGATTCAAATGATCTATGGTCAGCTTAATACGGCTATACAGAAAAGACAAATACAGATATCAAACAATAACATTCTTAATTTCATTTTCTAACATGTATTATGCACATGTATAATCTAACATGAAGAAAAACATATTCTAGTTCATATGATCATAAGTGGCTTAAATCATTGACTTACGAGAACTATGCAACTACATAAAAAGACTGTTGTCATGAATTGTAACGCCGGTGTGTTGTACGTTTCAGGTGACAGGATCCATTCCCCCTGAAGACACGCCACTGCCAGGGCCTGGTGAAGTGAATCTCACCTTCCCTACTGAAGCCTTTACTCCACCCCCTTCCTCAGATAAGCCCAGTCCGAGGCCACACCTTCACCAGCGCTCAGAGTCTTTCCCATCACACCCAGCGCAGAGCACAGCCCCACCAGCTCCACCTGTCCGAACCATGGAGAGTCGCCTGGCTACTGCTCTGCACTCCAACTACAATGAGGCAATTACAGCCAGCAATTATCACTCCTTCCTGAATACAATGATGCTGCCATCTTCACTGGAGGATGCACTGCCCAGACACAACTATTCAACTCTTATAAAGTCTGAGAATATGATAGAGCAGGGAGCCAGCTACAGACATCCATATCCATCCCAGGCCAAAGCAGAAGACAAAGCCGAAATGGGAGATGCCTACCGATCATATCTATCCAGTAAGCCAGATAGCACGGAGCTTGGTTACCGGCATCACCATCCTTCTCAAATGGATCCAGAGAATCCAACCGATACCTACGACACATTAGTGCATCATAAGGCAGCAGCGATTCCCAAGTCCTACAGAGCTGACACTCTACACATGCAGCCATATTCCACCCGCTGTGAAACTCCCTCCTCTAATTCCACCCTTTATGGCACTTACATAACTCAAGCCAAACACTCTGGGATGCAGCACTCCCGCACGAGAAACCGTTCAGACTATATGGGATCCATGAGTCCAGGTCTTCGAAGTTACTCAGAGGATACACCCCCTTATCCTACCATAAGGCGAGTTCAGTCTTTGCATGTGCCTATGCAACCACAACCTCCTCCTGTACGTGCAGTTCCCATTTCCAGAACTGAAGTCCCCCCAGATGAAGAACCTGCCTACTGCCCACGCCCAGTCTACCAGTACAAAGCATGTCCATCCTTCAGTTCCTCTTCAGATTATCATGTCACTCAGCTGCAGCCTTACTTTGAGAATGGGAGGGTACATTATCGATATAGCCCCTATTCAGGGAGCACAACATATTACTCTGCTGATGGAACCTTCTATGATATGGACCCATATAGTACTTTGCGTTTGCGACAGTTTCATCTCTACCCAAGTCGCGATTTTGCTTCTTATACCACGAGACACCAGCCCAAGGCTACATATCGATCACAAGGCCTTGCTCCATATCCAAGAGGAACTCTACGTGAGCATAATTTCATCAGTCGAGATGTGCCTCCAGAACATCCTCGGCCAATTCATATTTCCTGGGATATGGAGGATATGGACCGATACAGGCTGCAGTCTCTAAGAAGAGAGAGCAGGCCACGTCCGAGATCTAAGGGACCCGTCATGTCTCAGTATGATAATGTCTCCCCATCTTTAGTGGATGATATAGCAGGTTTAGATGTGATTCATCTCAGAAGCCGGTCAGACCCAGGAAAGACCCCTGGCCTTCTAAGTGTTGCTGAATCAAAAGATAGCCGATATCCAGGAAGAATAGAGGGTGATGAACGACTGCCACCTCCTCCCCCTCCATACGGAAATGGACACCAAGATAGACCATCCCTGCCACAGAAGCAGCCTGGAACAAGTAGGAGTAGATTACAACATGAGTTAAACCCTGAGCATCGGACTCCACCTCAGCAGGATACTGGACACAGGCAAACTTCTGATGGAAGAAATGGTCCACCATTCCCACCTGCAGAGTACAACTCCAAGTCCATGCCAATGCCTTCTGATCATGCATCTTATCATTCCTCGACCAATAAGTGCAATGTAAACCCACAGGAACCAGTCAGGCTCAATCACAAAGACATGAGACTGTCAGAAGATAAAGACCGGCCACTTGTAAGGCCAGCAGACAATTCTCACCGAGACTGTTACAGAGAGGACAGTGCGCAGTTTGTCTCGAATACAGCTCCACCTAAGCCAGAGAGGAGCCACAGCCTGAGAGGCCAGATTTCTGAGACTTTGGAAAGAGAACCTGCCATCTTTTATCCATATCAAACACTTCATAGCAAGCTCCATAGCTCCATAACTGCACTATCTCAGTATGATAATGTGGCAGATTATCATTCCATACCACACCATCGATCAACAAGCCAATCTACTCAGAATGCCTTCCCCCTTTCTCATGCTCGGACCTATGCTACGGCACTTGGCCAAGGAGCCTTTCTAGCTAATGAGTTAGCCATGCAAAGGCAAGAGGCCAAAGTCCATGCAGAGTAAGGTTCTGCCAGGATAGGAGGGTATAAGGTGGAGAGGACTTCATTCTTATTAGGCAGACCCCTGCTGGACAGTGGACTGTTTTATTTTTTCAAAAGACGAGAAGAAAAAAGAAAAAAAAAAATACCAAATCCTAGATGCGATACACAATAACTTCAGTACACAATCACACAATTAGCAATATACACGGATACTGATACACCCGCACTCCACTCCATGGTTAGATAACTGTTTTTATGTTGTAAAAGGTGATGTCATAAATTCTGTACCATTCGTCCCCCCCCCATCCTTGGTGTCCTTCCTAAATGTGAGGAAGGAACGCAGAGAGGAATAAAGGACTTCTATTTAATCCATATTGGGTTTGTTGTGTATATGAAACATTTATGATGATGTTCCTTAACCCTGTGGTACGTTTTATGTTATTATCGCCTCTTGAAGTGGCATCCTTATTCAGAGTTATCCTTATGTATAAAGGGCAAGTTATGGAATATAAATTAACCAGTAACCAAGAGCATGTGTATCGTAGGTCCACGTCCCTAGTGCTTCTATTTCTTCTCCTTGTTCTATGAACCTGCACAGATTAATGGTCTGCTCCTAATTTCATTCTATATGTAAGCACTCTGCAGGAAGGAGCGCACATATTGCCGAGTAAATGACTAGAAAACTTTGTGAGCCATCCCTTAGATAAGAAGTGTATATTGAAACCTTGGGCCCTCCATTATTTTCTCTTCACTCTTCTCGGTGTGGCATGAAAACAATAAACCTTATAAAAAAGACCGTCCCCTTACACACACACACACACCCTGTCAATTACATCCCCACCATACTAATATAGCCATACTACCGAGTCTCTTACCAGAATTCTGTGTATCTGTTACTGTGTTAAACACTATTTCGATAGTAAACTCGTCTGTTTCAAAAGACAGATTTGCAGAAAAAAAATATATTTTTGACTGTTGTATTCTTGGAATAAAGTTCTCCTCATATCAGAGTTTTGCAGTTAATTCCATCCACATCGACCCTAAATAAACATCTGTGTAATACATTATTTCCTGTAGTGTTGGTGCTGCCTGATACCTCCTACATTGTGTGCACATAATATTACTAGACATTGCTGAATTATGTTATGTTTCCTGTGATCATTAGATGTTGTAAGTAGGGCTGAAACAACTAATCGATTATGAAATTAATCGATTACTATTTTCATAATCGATTAATCGGCCAGTAACATAATGGGGTTAAAAATTTTTTTAATGAGCCCTTTATAGTACAAAAAGAGCAAAAAAATTGCTACTGTAAATATTACTTTCACAGTTCTACAGTAAAAAAATGAACCCCTACAGTAGTGATTATCTGCTTTTTTTTTTTCTTTTTTTTATTACTATAAAAGGGCTAATTTTCATTTTTTTTTAACCCCCGTTATGTTACTAAACATCTCAGGCCTGGTTCACATCTATATGTTTTTTGGTTGCTTTTTGCAGAAACGCACTACATTTCATTTACATGGTTTCCTATGGGACACGTTCACATCTGTGCTTTTTTCAACCACTTCTGTTTGGAAAGGGTCAGGGACTTTTTTTTTTTTTAACGCAATGCGATGCTTTTTTGGTTCAATATACTTCAATGAAGAAGCTGCAGAAAAGCGTGTAATGCGTTTTTGCAGCAATTTGTGTTTTTTTTTATCTGCCCAACAACAAATTGGCCAAAAAAAGTATATCTCTTCTGTCTGTTATTCTCAGAGTGGATTAAATATTTTGCTCCCTAACCATATAGTTGGTTATTTATATTTACCACTGCATAGAGATATTTAATAATAAATTGCCTTTTTTTTTAAACTTTACATATTAACTAAATTATACACCACACTTTTTTTTTTTTTTTTTTAAGGTTATTATACGATTAATCGATTATTCGAAACAATAATCGGCCAACTAATCGATTATGAAAATAATCGTTAGTTGCAGCACTAGTTGTAAGGCCTGCCATACATGGTTCGAATTTCAACAGGAACCAGCAGAGATTCGAATTGTTAATGGGCAGGCTGAATGTACCAAGCTGATCAAATCGATCGACTTGGGTACAAAACAGCCTGCTGGATTCTCTTACGATTATTATTAGCGGCTGCTATAGTCACTATAGATAATCACTGGCTTCCCCTGCCGGGAGCAGACAATTGCCCGGCAGGAGGGTTTCCCCTGTCAGCACTGTCTGTGTTGATGGGGGAATTGTGCAAACTTGGTTGGCCTGCCTACATTCACATGGGCAGGGCAGCAGTAAAAACAGGCTATTGATATGCGTTTTTTGATTAGCTCCTTTCCTTTCCAGTGTGACATGGCGGCCGCTCAATGTCTGGTCACATTGCTATGGCCACAATGCAAATTTTAACTCCGCATGTCAAGAAAGAGGCACTACTTGCGCAACTTGATCATTTAAGTCAAGAAAATTGTGCCATACCCAAAAACCCAGCACATTGGACTGTTCATTGAAATGCCATGCAACACAAAGTCTCAAAGAGCCTGCTGCCTGTGTGAAAGAACCTCTTACAGTGTGCGTTTTCAATGATTAAATCATCATTGGGCCTTTTGGGCTCGACGTCTGTGAATTTTAGAAATTAAATCAGTGCAACCTATCACCACCCCCACCATGCAGCAACAAATACATAATCTGTTGATGGTACGGTGCCTTGGTTGATTTGTCCAGATATAAAATTATATATCGTAGATAGAGGGGGGTGGTCTAACAGGACTGATTCTATTTCTCCTCTCGATCACCCTCAAAGTTCATGTCTGTGAAAAGGTCTTTCAGTGGCCAGATCGTGACTGTACGCCTTACTGCCTTCTTACATTTGTTGGTAACATAAAGATGAAGTCTGCTGCTGCTAAAAGAAAAAAATATATATACAACTGCTATACAAGGCAGTTTGTAACTTATCGTTATTAAGAATGTTTCCATTTCAATCTGCATATGCTGTTATTTTCCAAAAAAAAATAAATAAAAAAATGCAAAGTTTGCATCCTTGCAATTTGGTGGCCTTGTACAGTTTTGGTGCATAGAAATTGACAAAGTGTGCCGATGAATATCTACATTGAAGTCTCAAAGAAATCCCAAAAAAAAAGTGGGGCCTTTTTCTGAGTCACATCGTTTTGAACGGCTCCATCGCACACAAAAAACAGAGAAGAGAACATTGGTGCAATACTAAACGGATACATTATTATTAAAAAATAAATTCACCCAAGTACTATATGGAATAGCCCTATACACCCCTTGTCAATCAAAGAAAAGTGCTTCACAATATTGGTACCTATTGCAGTCTGGCCGCTGATTGGTTGTTTATTTGAACCAATGACATAAATAGGTCTGTGAAAGGCATTTAAAACAACTCTATCCAAAATTGCACTTTTTAAAAATGTCACTACACCAGAAACTGGAGGGAAAAAGATCTGGTAAGAAATAACTTACTGTTTATGCATTATAGGCTAGGTAAAGAAAAAAATAAAGAAAAAGGTCAGCTGCTCAATTAACCCTTTCACGCCGAAGCCTATTTCTGACATTTGTTGCTTACAATTTAAAGCGGAATTCCACCCAAAAATGAAACTTCCACTGTGATGCCTGCAGCAGGCATCACCCCAGTTAAACCCCTTCAAGCCATAAATGCAAATTTGCGTACAGTCGGCGCAAAGGGGTTAAGGAAAAAACAAAATAAAATCAATGGAAAGGGATTTTGAAAGGGGCATTCACAGCTCTCAATCCTTCTAGTGTCACCTCATAGATGCCAACTGTCCTGGATTTGCTGGGACAGCCCCCCCCCCTACACCTACTTAGAATCAGGGGCTTGGTGGGACCAACCCCAAAGTGGGCATGATTTTGGCATGCCCATGGAGTGTTGTTACTGTGTGCCAGGATCGGGGACCATAACGTTGGTAAGCATGTCACTCACAGGCCTAATGCAGTGGCCTGAAAAGATGGACTTGTTTTCAGTCAAGAAATCTCTCAGATGAAGATTAAGGACATGAAAAATATTTCCTAGCTTGTACAGTCATCATACAGTCCCCCGTTCCCCCCCATATATACAATGAATACAAAAAGTTTTTACAGCGCTTCACTTTTTCCACATTTTGCTATGTTACAGCCTTATTCCAAAATGGATTCAATAAATTTTTTTCCTCAAATTTCTACAAACAATACCCCATAATGACAACGTGAAAGAAGTTTGACACTTTTGCAAATTTATTAAAAATAAAAAAGGAAAAAAGTAACATGTACATAAGTATTCACAGCCTTTGCCAGGACACTCAAAATTGAGCTCAGGTGCCTCCTGTTTCCACTGATCATCCTTGAGATGTTTCAAACACTTAATTGGAGTCCACCTGTGGTAAATTCAGGTGATTGGACATGATTTGGAAAGGCACACACCTGTCTATATAAAGGTCCCACAGTTAACAGTCAGTCCAGGACAATGTCAGATTGTGACGAAATGCACTGGTGTGCTGACGTCACTGCATACGCAATTCCCGGACGGACGGGCTGCTACACAAAGCCGGTCGGCTTGTACATTTTATGTATGTTTGAAAGTTCATTTTTGCAAGTGAAATTTTTTTATATGGAATAAATATTAAGGATTTTATGCTATGGCAAGTTTGTATCTTTTTTGGGGATCTCATATGACTGAGTCTTCCTAAAGTGGCGGATTTCCTTTTCTTCGAGTTGAAGGACCCCTGGATGGATAAAGACCTTGGCTGGGTGTTTGAGCCGCAAGCGAGATTGACCTTTCTGTAATAGGGGGTCACCAGTAGCTGGTAAACAGGTACTTTGTAAGGTGGAGGCATTCACTTGGGATCACACACTTCTTCTGGACTGTTTCACTAATTTGGACTTTTTTCCTTTTTATACTTTTCAGATGTAATATTAAGCGCAAATCTATAAGGGAATAGAGCACGAACCAAGCCATGAATTGTCTGTAGACCTCCGAGACAGGATTGTATTGAGGCACAGATCTGTGGAAGGGTACAGAAACATTTCTGCAGCATTGAAGGTCCCAATGAGCACAGTGGCCTCCATCATCTGTAAATGAAAGAAGTTTGGAACCACCAGGACTCCTTCCTAGAGAAAGCCATCCGGCCAAACTGAACAATCGGGGGAGAAGGGTCTTAGTCAGGGAGGTGACCAAGAACCCGATAGTCACTCTGACAGAGCTACAGCATTTCTCTGTGGCGAGAGGAGAACCTTCCAAACAACCACCATCTCTGCAGCACTCCATCAATCAGGCCTGTATGGTAGAGTGGCCAGATGGAAGACACTCCTCAGTAAAAGGCACATGACAGCCCGCCTGGAGTTTGCCAAAAGGCACCTGAAGGACTCTCAGACCATGGGAAACAAAATTCTCTGGTTTGATGAAACAAAGATTGAACTCTTTTGCCTGAATGGCAAGCGTCATGTCTTGAGGAAACCAGGCACCGCTCTTCACCTGGCCAATACCATCCCTACGGTGAAGCACGGTGGTGACAGCATCATGCTGTGGGGATGTTTTTCAGCGGCAGATACTGGGAGACTAGTCAGGATCAATGGAAAGATGAATGCAGCAATCTACAGAGACATCCTTGATGAAAACCTGCTCCAGAGCGCTATGGACCTCAGACTGGGGTGAAGGTTCATTTTCCACCAGGACAACAACCATAAGCACACAGCCAAGATAACAAAGGAGTGTCAAAGATGCTTCAACAAAGTATTGAGCAAAGGCTGTGACTACTTATGTACATTTTTTTTATTTTTAATAAATATGCAAAGATTTCAAACAAACTTCTTTGACGTTGTCATTATGGGGTATTGTTTGTAGAATTTGGAGGAAAATAATGAATTGAATCCATTTTGGAATAAGGCTACCAACAATGTGGAAAAAGAGAAGCGCTGTGAATACTTTCCGGATGCACTGTATATCTCACAGAAGCAATAACCTCCTATAATCTCAAGACTACATGTTTGGCTCGTATCTGTACTTCAATGTATCTGTGCCATATATAGAGAAGGCCTCATGATAAAATAATTTCCATTCCCACCCCTCCCCATTAGGGGGTGGGAAGGACAATTATTCTTCATCTAATTATGGCACAGATACATATGGCCTCATCAGAAAATAATTCCCATCCCCACCCCCTAATATAAGGATTTATCTATGCATCTGTGCCACATTCTAATTTGGCATAGATGACATCTTTGTCATAGAGAGAGGAACAAGTAATGAATGAAATGATTTCGTACACAAATTAAATGTCTATTACAATCTTAAAGTTACTATAAAATGTGCAAACTGCATCCTTTATTGATATTTAAATTTGAATACAGTAAGATTTCTCCATAGCTATGACATTTTATAGAAACAAATCATTAGGGGGTATTTCTTAATATGCAACAAATATGCATTCAGTCAATACAGTTGTGCTCATAAGTTTACATACCCTGGCAGAATTTATGATGTCTTGGCCATTTTTCAGAGAATATGAATGATAACACAAAAACTTTTCTTTCACTCATGGTTAGTGTTTGGCTGAAGCCATTTATTAGCAATCAACTGTGTTTACTCTTTTAAAATCATAATGACAAGAGAAACTACCCAAATTACCCTGATCAAAAGTTTACATACCCCAGTTCTTAATACCGTGTATTGCCCCCTTTAAAGTGGTTGTAAACCCTTTACAACCACTTTTTGCTACAGGTAAACCTATAATTAGGCTTACCTGTAGCTACACTGGATATCCCCTAAACCTGAACGGTTTAGGAGATATCCCCTGTATTTTGTGCCGTTACTGGCGGCTCCCGCGGCACATGCGTGGGAGTGACGTCATTGCGGCTTTTGCCAATCACAGCGCCGGAGCCTGCGATACCCGGAAGTAATTCCGGTAGCGATGCCGGCTGCCAAAGCGGTGAACGAGGATCGCAGCGGTGGCTTCGGTCTCTGGTAAGTAATTCATAATGAGCTAGTATGCTACCCTCACAACAACCAGGTACCCCACTGACAGAGTCGTCTAGTTGTTAAGGACACAGCGGCCGCCCACTCCTTAACAACCAGCTATTCACAAATCAATTCAGAGCATTCATTACTTCGGATGCTTCAAACATCCGAATGAAACTAATTAATTTCATTGTTTTGTTATAAAACTTATTTCAGATTTTTGTTACAGTTGTTATTCCGTGATTTTGATACATCCGAATTTTGATTCATACACATTATACTTTGAAGGTATGCTGTGGTGTCTGGCACCAAGCCGTCAGGAGCAGAGGATTTAAGTCCTGTAATTAAGGTGGGGCTTCCATGGATCCAGCACATCCCACAAATGCTTGATGGATTGAGGTCTGGAAAATTTAGAGGCCAAGTCAACACCTCAAATCATTTTGTGTTTCTCAAACCATTTTTGCAGTTGGGCAGGGCCGCTGCCATGTGTACTTGGCAGCAATGTTTGGGAAGGTGGCACAAAGTAACATCCAAATGAATGGCAGGACCCAAGGTTTACAAGCAGAACATTCCCCAATGCATCACACTGCCTTCACTGGTTTGCTTTCTTCCCATAATGCATCCTAGTGCCATCTCATCCCCAGGTAAGCAACAATGTCAGCCATCCACATGAGGTAAAAAAAAATACGTGATTCATCAGACCAGGCCCTTTTTCCAGGTCTAGGTCTGATGCTCATGTGCCAATTTTTTTCTGCTTTCAGTACATCAACTTCATGGACAACAAGTTTAATATCTGCATATTATATCCCATCAACTTTCAGATGCCATTGTAAAGCGATAATGTTATTCGCTTTACCCATCAGTGATCCTAAGGTGTTACTAAACCCGGGACCCTGCATTCACTATATCTGGTCTCCCACAGTACACATAAAAAGGAAATGCAATTATTTTAGTAAATATAAACTAAATACCTTTTCTCATCAGCAGTATAGTCTTATGAGTTCTATAAAGCCGGTTAAAGCTTGTAGGAGGAGTTTTCATTCTGCTCTGATTGTCCTATGAGGCTGCAGGACCACTGATCCTCTGTTTGGACAGTGCTGATTGGCCCTGTGCTGATCACATGCTCTCTCCTAGGAAAAAAAGAACTCTAGCAACACATACCAAACTGAGCATGTGCAGAGTGCCTCCAAAGGCAACATCTTAGGAGATTGGTTGGGGACAGTAAAAGAAGCGGAGGATCAGAGAGGACAGGATCAAACAGCCTTTTTACACAATGCGCAGGATTAACCCCTTCCACAGTAAGTATAACAAGCATGCGTTATTGCATATGAAGACTGATTTTACGCGTGTGGGTTTAGGAACACTTTAATGTTATGGCTGATCGGTGTATGTGGTACAAAAAAAATAAAATAGATAGATACAAACTTTGAAAGCCAAAGCCACACAACCATCAGGTCCCAATGATATGTTTAGTTATAAATCCTCACCTTTATTATACGTATAGAGGTGATAGAATATGAGAGATTTCACCCTTCCCTTTACAGCAGTGAAGGTGTTGTGAATTGACAAATTACCTACATACAGGTGCTTCTCGTAAAAATAGAATATCATAAAAAATTCATTTATTTCAGTAATTCAATTCAAAAAGTGAAATTCATATACAGTATCTCACAAAAGTGAGTACAACCCTCACATTTTTGTAAATATTTTATTATATCTTTTCATGTGACAACACAGAAATTACACTTTGCTACAATGTAAAGTAGTGAGTGTACAGCTTGTATAACAGTGTAAATTTGCTGTCCCCTCAAAATAACTCAACACACAGCCATTAATGTCTAAACCGCTGGCAACAAAAGTGAGTACACCCCTAAGTGAAAATGTCCAAATTGGGCCCAAAGTGTCAATTATTTTCCAGCACTGCCTTAACCTTCTTGGGCATGGAGTTCACCAGAGCTTCACAGGTTGCCAATGGAGTCCTCTACCACTCCTCCATGACGACATCACAGAGTTGGTGGATGTTAGAGACCTTGCACTCCTCCACCTTCCATTTATGGATCACCACAGATGCTCAATATGGTTTAGGTCTGGAGACACGCTTGGCCAGTCCATCACCTTTACCCTCAGCTTCTTTAGCAAGGCAGTGGTCGTCTTGGAGGTGTGTTTGGGGTCGTTATGTTGGAAAACTGCGCTGCGGCCCAGTCTCAAAAGGGAGGGGGATCATGTTCTGCTTCAGTATGTCACAGTACATGTTGGCATTCATGGTTCCCTCAATGAACTGCAACTCCCCAGTGTCGGCAGCACTCATGGAGCCCCAGACCATGACACTCCCACCGCCATGCTTGACTGTAGGCAAGACGCACTTGTCTTTGTACTCCTCACTAGGGATGAGCCGAACACCGCCGGGTTCGGTTCGCACCAGAACCTGCGAACGGACCAAAAGTTTGCATCGAACGTTAGAACCCTATTAGTTACAATGGACGCGAACGTTCGAAATCTAAAGTGCTAATTATAACGGCCAATATGCATGTTATTGTTATAAAAAAGGTTTGGGGACCCGGGTCCTGACCCAGGGGACATGTATCAATGCAAAAAGAAGTTTTAAAAACGGGCGTTTTTTCTGGAGCAGTGATTTTAATGATGCATAAAGTGAAAAAAAAAAAGTGAAATATTCCTTTAAATATGGTACCTGGGGGTGTCTAAAGTATGCCTGTGAAGTGGCATGTGTTTGCCGTGTTTAGAACTGTCCCTGCACAAAATAACATTTGTAAAGGAAAAAAAGAAGCCATTTAAAACTGCTTGCAGCTTTAATGTCATGTCTTGTCCAGGCAATATGGATGAAAATCTTTGAGAAAAATGGCATGGCTACCCCATCCCATCCCCTACCCCAGCCTATTACCAGCCCCTTTGGGTCTTGTATGGATATTAAGGGGAACCCTGCACCCAAAATAAAACCCTATACCTAAAACCCTATATACTCTGAACCGCAGTATACAGGCGGTGCAAACAAGACAGGGACTGTAGGTATATACGGTATGTATGTATGTATGGACTGTTGGTGTATACTGTGCTGTGCTGGAGGCACACAAAACACACTAACTCCTGCATATGGCTGGATTGGTAGAGAACAGCACTGAGAAGAACACACTATCCCTGCCTAGTTTTCCTCTATCCCTACACTTTCCCCACAAGCAAAGGCTGAGAAGAATACACTATCCCTGCCTATTTTTCCTCTTTCCCTACACTTTCCCCACACAGAAATGATTCACATATAGTGTGTACATGTATTGTCACTGTTCCTCAAGCCAGAACACACTCGTCAGCCTTATATAGTGTGGGGCGTGTACTAAACCCCCTGAGCTATAATTGGCCACAGGCATCCTGCCTGTGGCCAATTATTGCTCTCCTCGCCGCTGGCTCTATGATTGGCCAAGCATGCGGGGTCACAGTGCATGCTTGGCCAATCATCAGTGGCTGGCGCAGTGCATTGTGGACCATTCGCATCACACGAATTTGATGCGAACGGCCCTCAGAGTTCTGCCCTCGACGAGCGGACGAACGGCCGATGTTCGATTCGAACATGGGTTTGAATCGAACACCCCGGGCCCATCCCTACTCCTCACCTGGTTACCCCCACACACGCTTGACACCATCTGAACCAAATAAGTTTATCTTGGTTTCATCAGTCCACAGGACATGGTTCAAGTAATACATGTTCTTAGTCTGCTTGTCTTCAGCAATCTGTTTGCAGGCTTTCTTGTGCATCATCTTTAGAAGAGGCTTCCTTCTGGGATGACAGTCATGCAGACCAATTTTCTGCAGTGTGCCGTGTATGGTCTGAGCAATGACATGCTTATCCCCCACCCCTTCAACCTCTGCAGCAATGCTGGCAGCACTCATACATCTATTTGCAAAAGGCAACCTCTGAATAGGACACTGAGCACGTGCACTCAACTTCTTTGGTCAACCATGGCGAGGCCTGTTCTGAGTGGAACCTGTCCTGTTAAACTGCTGTATGGTCTTAGCCAGCGTGCTGCAGCTCAGTTTCAGGGTATTGGCAATCTTCTTATAGCCTAGGCCATCTTTAGTTAGAGCAACAATTTTTTTTTAGCTCGTTAGAGAGTTCTTTACCATGAGGTGCCATGTTGAGCTTCCAGTGACCAGTAAGGATGCGCTCCGGCATGTTCGCATACGGCACGTGCAGAGCCTGCCAGGAAGTCAGCACAGCAGAGCGCTAATCACAGGCAGTGAGACATTGTCCCGATGCGCGGCTGCAGAGATCGGGAAATGTCTCACTGCCTGTGATTAGCACAGCGCAGTGCTGACATCCTGGCGGGCTCTGCATGTGCCGTATGCAAACATGTCGGAGCTCCTCCTTAGTGACCATTATGAGAGAGTGAGAGCGATAACACCAAACACACCTGCTCCCCATTCACACCTGAGACCTTGTAACATTAATGAGTCACATGACACCGGGAGGGAAAATGGCTAATTGGGCCCAATTTGGACATTTTCACTTTGGGGTGTGCTTACTTTTGTTGCCAACGGTTTAGACATTAATGGCTGTGTGTTGAGTTATTTTGAGGGGACAGCAAATGAGGAGGATAGAGGAATTCTCAGCCCCACCCTCTGCAACATTATATTCTGACAGTGGGACTCTCCGCTCTCAGAATATACTGATCAGCGGCTGCAGCCGCTGATCGACAAAGGTTATATCCAACATTCCTGTTCAACACAAATCAATCTAACAATCGACTTCTGTCGAAAAAGGAATAGCTGCCCATGGATCCAAATTTAGCCAGTCCCCACTGAACTTCGATCCATCTATGGCCAGCTGAAGCAACTGTCAACGTTTCCAACCAACAAAAAATAAAGTGAAACAAAGCAGGGCATTTTTAATTAGGCCAAAAATGATAAAACTTCCATTAAATATACCCCTAAGAAAGTAGACATAACGCTTATTGAATATATGTAATAAGTCAGAGCTAAAGTGATTTGTTTTTAACACGTAAAAAAATGGAAAGTTAACATTATTTGTTTCCATGACACTGGCCAGATTTTACTCGGAATTATTGGTATAGTTTGTTTACACCGATCTTTACCTCCTGGATTACAATAATTTTAATAACAATATTCCTTTTCATACATATAATTCATAGTGCTCTCTTCCTAAAAATTTCAAAAACATTTTATTTTGTGTCTTTAAACAGAAAACGCTTCTAGGAATTTCCCCACCCGTCATTGTCAGCAGCACCATGGACAGCAGCAGAAACAGTACTGGTTTCTGCATAAAGGGTATCTCCACCCAAAACTTTTTTTTGGATTGGGTTGTGAAAATGTTAAAACTTCTGTCAGGTGCTAAAATCTGCGGTCTGTGTCCCCGATGGGAAGATTCACTCTTTCCAGCACAAAAGCAACCAGTTAGTTGAGATCAGTGCACTACAGTGGGGAAAATACTTATTTGATCCCTGCAAATTTTGTAAGTTTGCCCACTTACAAAGAAATTAAGGTTCTATAATTCTTATCATATGTGTATTTTAAATGATAGACAGAATTTCAACCAAAAATCCTGAAAAAACACATGATACAAAATGTTATAAATTGAGTTGCAGTTCATTGAGTAAAATAAGTATTTGATCTTCTACAAACCAACAATAATTCTGGGTCCCACAGACTGGCTACAGTATGTACTCATGTGGTACACAGAGTAGTTCTGTCAATTTAATAAGGTGCTCCTAATGACAACTCGTTATGTGTATAAAAGAAACCTGTCCACAGAATCTCTTTCTTCCATTCAAACCTCAACATCATGGGCAAAACCAAAGAGCTGTCAAAGGACATCAGGGACAAGATTTTAGACCTGCACAAGGCTGGAATGGGCTACAAGACCATCAGCAAGAAGCTTGGTGAGAAGGAGACAACGGTTGGAACGATTATTCACAAATGGAGGAAATACAAAAATACCATCAATCGCCCTTGGTCTGGAGCTCCATGCAAGATTTCACCTCATGGGGTAAGGTTGATCATGAGAAAAGTGAGGGATCAGCCCAGAACTACACAGGAGGATCTTGTGAATGATCTCAAGGCAGTTGGGACCACAGTCACCAAACAAACCACTGGTAACACAATACGCCACCATGGATTAAAATCCTTCAGCGTCCCCTTCTCAAGAAGGCACATATATATGTCCATCTGAAGTTTACCAGTGAACATCTTAATGGTTCAGAGAAGGATTGGGAGAAAGTGCTGTGGTCAGATGGGACCAAAATTGAGCTCTTTAGCATTAACGCGACTCTCCGTGTTTGGAGGAAGAAAAATGCTGACTAGGACCCTAAGAACAACATCCCTACAGTCAAGAACGAAGGTAGAAATATTATACTTTGCAGAGGTTTCTCTGCTAAAGGTACAGGCTGACTTTGCGAGTGCGGCCAAAAGCCACCGAGAACGGCCGAAAACAGCCGAAAGCCGCCGAGATACACAGGACATTCGCTCTGTATCTCAGCGGTGCCTTTTTTAAATGGCAAGGCTGCACTGCAAGCCTGCAACGACACTGACAAGGCTGCAATGCAAGGCTGCAAATGACACTGAAAAAGCTGCATTGATGGGCATTTAAATGTAAGTTTTTTTTCCTTAAACTTCCCTCCTAAAAGTTTTTTTCCTTAACCACTTCCCGACCGGCGCACACAGATATACGTCGGCAGAATGGCACGTACAGGCAGGAGGGCCTATATATAAGTCCCTCCTTAATGCCTGTCCATGCCATCGGGATCCCCGTGAGTCCGGTTGCGGGCCCCGCGGACTCGATTGCCGCAGGGACACCCACGATCGTCTCACGGGAAGGCTGAACGGGGAGATGCCGAGATAAACATGCCGTTCTGCCTAGCGACGCCGATCTCTGCTCCCTGTGATTGGAGCAGAGATCAGCATTCACTAGCTGACAGCCACGCCCCCCCACAGTAAGAAACACACCCCTAGGCATACTTAACCCCTACACTGCCCCCTTGTGGTTAACCCCTTCACTGCCAGTGTCATTTATACAAGAATCAATGCATTTAAATAGCATTGATTGCTGTATAAATGACAATGGTCCCAAAAATGTGTCAAAAATGTCCGATGTGTCCGCAATAATGTCGCAGTCACAATAAAAACGCTGATCGCCGCCATTACTAATAAAAAAAAAAATTATTAATAAAAATGCTATAAAACTATCCCCTATCTTGTAAACGCTATAACTTCTGCGCAAACCAATCAATAATCGCTTGAGATTTTTTTTACCAAAAATATGAAGAATACGTATTGGCCTAAACTGAGGAAAAAAAATGTTTTTTGATATATTTTTGGGGGGTATTTATTATAGCAAAAAATAATGAGTTTTTTTTTAAAATTGTCGATCTTTTATGTTTATAGCGCAAAAAATAAAATAAAAACCGCAGGGGCGATCAAATACCACCAAAAGAAAGCTCTATTTGTGGGAAAAAAAGGACGTCAATTTTGTTTGGGAGCCACGTCGCTGCAAATTGGTCCGGTCTGAAAGTGGTTAAAATTCCCTCCTAAACTTGGGGTGCGTGTTATATGCCGATAAATACGGTACTTGAAAACAAGATTTTCTTTTTTAAGTACCAATAGCCAAAAGGTTTCCAAAGCACAGATAACTTGGCGCATAACTTTAAAAATTCCACCTAAATGCAGTTGTTAGGTCCAGGTGGAGCAGTATTGCTCCCCATTGATATGGGTGTACATGCTTTGTAACATCTAGTTATTGCCTGGATAGCAGTATGTTCCGGCTGTGGCCCTCACCCAACTGGTGCTCAGCACTGAGTGCTCTTACGGCTACATTCCAGAGACGCGCGTCCCCCATTTATCAGTAGTGAGACCACTATGCATGGACAGCTAGAGATATCATATCTGCAAGTGATGTGTCGGTCCTCTCATGACACCTCATATTGTAATCGTCACAGAACACCCATCTCCTCTCTCCGCATATTGTCAGGCCCCAGAAAGTGTTTGCTCCATTAATTGTTCTCTCATCCAATATGAGGCCCAGATAACAGAGGAAAGGTTTTAATAAATTCAGTTCACCCAGAGGACCAACAAGTACCTCTCAAACTGATGAAAGGTAAATCTTGTTGTCATGTATTCTGTTCTACCAAATAAACATTTCCTTTCACTTAAAGTCCTGCTTTACACATACATGTACTGTATATAAAAATAATGATAAATATACCTCTAGAACAGGGAGGAAACAGTAAGGAGAAATGTCAGATCAGGTCAAGGCTCCCATCCACCTCTGGAGTCTGCATCGCCGGGATAGAAGTGCACCTCTGCCACATCACAAACAGTGCCATGCCTGCCCCAACCCCAATTCCAGGAATCATGGGGTGGCAGCCTTGACTGAGCCAATTATCAGCCATAATGACAGGTTTCCTTTTACGTTCAAGAACATGGAGATCTCACATCCGTTTATGTAATTGCTGCATTTTTTTCCCCTAACCTGCAAAGGAATGTCTCTACAAAACTTCAACATTCAGAGGATGATAAAACAGA
Source organism: Lithobates sylvaticus (assembly GCA_028564925.1). NCBI lineage: Eukaryota > Metazoa > Chordata > Amphibia > Anura > Ranidae > Lithobates > Lithobates sylvaticus. The sequence goes on along the minus strand of CM053035.1, from coordinate 179,456,994 downwards.
ATTTAAAGGGCACTATATACATCCTTATCAAATAATTTAATATATAAAAGTTGACCTCAGTTGTGGGAGGACTAGGGTCTCAACAATGCTTGTCACACCTAGACACCTTGCTATCTGGAACCATTTAAGCAATTGGATGCCCTTTACAATTAGTACGGAAGGGTTATAACCTCTATAATTTTTTTACATCTGTGACCTATTAGGGAGATTTCCTTTCACTTCCTGTCCCTCAGCCAACACAGGAATATAGTGGAAATTTTAAATATTCCCTGGGCATAACCAGGACCACCAGAACTAGGGTCCCCATCGGAAGATGTTTCTCCATTCCTGTTCTGGTGATAGCTTCAAATTTAGGATTTTTTATTTTTTTACTTTCTCCGTGATAAAAGTAAATAGGACAAGCTGAGAGGGCGAATTTCCCTAATGGGGGTACAGACAGCATTAAAAAAAGTTGCAACTTCAAAAAGTTACACTTCAAAGTTCAGATGAGCCTCTCACTACTGGAGGAGAGGTACGGAGATGAAAGTGTTAATGAGAGCACACATTAGGTGCATGGCAGGCCCCCTTTCCATTACTGGGAGTGAGGTAACAGAAGTACACTGAACTGGTGGAGTGGGCACAGGCTCAGCATATCCCTCCTAATGCAACATACAAAAGGTACAAGTCTCTTTTCAGAGGAACTCTGCACTTTATACACAGCGAAGGCTCATCTCTAATTTTGGGAACTGCCTTAAAGTTAGATTTTTAACATGACGGCAGTCTGCGCCTAATCCCAGGCATTGGTGAGCATGCTCTGCGCAAAAGATACCCCAGTTTGCAGGACAAGTAGACCCCGCCCACACACTTGGCATAGGCGGAGAAGGACCTCCTGCCAACATGTCTCTTCCCTCCAATCAGGGCTCAGCGACTAAGATCTGCACTGTGAGACTTCAGATCCCCACCCATTGCTTTTCAGAACTGAGAGATCCTGTGTCAATTCTGGACTTTGAATGTCTATAGAGAAGAGAGGGTCAACGATAAACAGGTACAACTTATGTAGGAGGATTTGTTTAAATTCTGTGCATCACATAAGGCCAGTCAGCTGCCGAGAGCCTGAGCTGGCTGCTCCTGCCCCTCCACAGCTCAACGTTTGGGAGCAGTGTGGCCAACCGCCCGTTAATTTACGGGCAGCCCGTAAATTTAAGCCCATTTTCGGGCTGCCCGTTAAAGCCTGTAAAAATGATGACCGTGGGCCGACCATGCAACTGCGCATGCGCCGTCGTTCCGAAGTCCTCCGAGCTTGAAAAAAGCTTGTACACGCTTGTCTGGGTGGCACATGCTCAGTAATGTAATGGCGCCACCCGGCAACATTTTTAAATGGAAACCTGTAGCACAGCGCTATTCGTTCTCGGCGCAGCGGTGCCACTGCCTCGCAAGTCGCTATTAGCCACCACAGCAGCTGGGAGCTAAGGAGAAGAGGAAAGGGAGAGGAGAACTGAGGGTGAAGCTGTGAAGGGGGCAGAGGAGAAGACTGAATCAGTGTCACTGATGTGCCCTACCCTATGGAGAGGTGAACGGGGCACAGGAGGAGGAGGAGGACACTGTCACAGCCTGTGAATTGGAGGGGCATAGGATACTGAAGGGGGACAGAGGAGGAACCTACCATGTCTGCAGCCTCTGCCCCCCACTTCCCGTGCCATGTCCACAACCTCTGCCCCCACCTCTCGGAACTGTGTCCGCAGCCTCTGTCCCCCACCTCCTGTACCATGTCCGCATCCTCTGTCCTCCACCTCCATTACTGTGTCCGCAGCCTCTGTCCACCTCCTGTACCGTGTCTGCAGCCTCTGTACCGTGTCCACAGCTTCTGTCCTCCACCTCCTGTACCGTGTCCGCAGCCTCTGTCCTCCACCTCCTGTACCGTGTCTGCAGCCTCTGTACCGTGTCCGCACCTTCTGTCCTCCACCTCCTGTACCATGTCTGCAGCATCTGACCATCTCTTGTATCATGTCTGCAGTCTCTGAGGGGAAGTTTGGAGAGGTGTCAAGAGTGGGAACACTGCCGGGATGGGGGTCACGAGAGAAATCAGAAGTGTGGACTGGAGAGAAGACTATGGGATAAAACCAGAGCCACCAAGCTGGAGCCATCTGATTGAGCCCTACACAGTGCACCTGAGCGGAGGTCAGTGACAGTGCCGCCAGGCCAGTCTGAGGGGGGTTGCTTATGTAAGGGGGGAGTGAATACAATAATGTAAGGGGACACTGATACAAAGGTTCCCCCTTATATTAGTAACACCCCCTTACCTTTTTTTTTTTTAACAAGAAAAACACCCCCTTACCTTAGTGTATTCACGCTGCGGAAGGTGGTCTCTGGTCACTAGAGCCCCGCCCTTACATCAGAGTTCCCCCTTAGATCATGATCTGCAGCGTTTCCCTTTACATAAGAGTTCAGTTTCACTTTAAGGGGGAATCCTGCAGACTCTGATGTAAGGGGGAACCCTGTGCTTGCTGGGTTATATTACCTGACATATGTAAATGGAGAAAATAGTTTTTTGACTTTTGTTTAACTTAAACACATTGCTAATAGCACTAGCTATAGGTTTACAGTTTAAATATTGATATTTGCACTGTTTAGCAGTGAAAAACTTTCATTTTAGGGTACTTTTATTTTAAAAAAAAAATGCGGCTCTGCCAGTAAATTACAGGATTTTTGGCAGTAAAAAAATTTGGGTCTTTTTAAATTTTGGCATCCTGCCAATAAACTTAATTTCAGGGGGTCGGCATCACTGTTCGGGAGAAGCAGAGCAGAGAGCTGCTGACTGACAGTCACCAGCTCTCTTTACAGGGAGCTGTGAGAACCGAGCGATCAGCGATGTTTGATCACTAGATTCTTAGTGTTCAAGGCGGCGGGGGACAGATGCAGCATCGGAGCAATGCTGCATCCACCTAGGTGAGTAAAAAAAAAACAAAAAACCCATACATTTCTTTTAAATTTTCACATTCATTTCCTTCCATAAATGGATTTTAACGTTTTTGAAATTTACAGAGCGTTTTCAGCTTTTTGTGGTAAATACCGCAAAACTGTCTAGTGAATTGACAGTTTCAGGATCGCATGACATATTTAGGCAAAATTGATCCCGACACCTAACAATCTCATTCTAGTTTATTCTGCAAATGGAGCCCGATATGAGCTGTTGGAGGACACAAAACTGTCTGGAGAACAAAGTGGTAAATCAGTGATGTCACACACAGCAAGTTTGGGTTTGTCAGCATTGTGACAAACCTCTGTCATTCCATCAGGGTCGCCCAAGTTCCTGTACCGCCAAGGACAGTGTGACACATGCCAAGGAGAACCCTTTACTGCTGAGTGTGGAGATAACGGTTTACCTGTAGAAGCTGTGTCTGGGCACAGGAGCTGGTTAAATGTCTCCAGGCTGGCCGGTAGTAAAGATCAGCGACTTGGAAAGATCATGTAACCTTTTAATGGTTTTTGGTGGATGAGGAATGGCAACCATTAAATCAGAAGACACAAAACACATACAGGGCTCAGCAGGAGACAAAATCAAAATATATCCGACACACTTTTCCCTTAAAGTGGTAGTAGACTCAAAAATAAAAAAAAACAAAACAAAAAAAAAATCTTTTACCCTGCAAGGCAATGTTATAATGTGGCAGTGTGCATCGCATACTAGCACATTATGTAAAAAACTTAGCTTAAAGCAAAGCCCTCCAATGGTGTGCTGTCACTGCTGATAGGGCTTCCATCTTCACCTGGTCTTCCTTCCGGGTTCGCGGGCTACAGCCACTTGCATAGCCGAGCCATGATGACGTCACGCCCGCGTATGTGCGTGGGAGTCACTGTTTATGGCACAGGGTCCTGAGGGAACGGCACGTTATGCAAGTAAATATCTCCTGAACGGTACACGTTATATGCACAGTTGTACAGTATCATCTCCTGTACTGAAATGTATTAATTTGATTTCACTGCACACTGTGAGCTTCTCGCAATGTGCGTTAGAAGCTGCAGAAAGTCAAATAGAACCTGCCTTTTTTCTGGTTGGAAGACAGCCAGCATCATCTAGCCCTTTCCAACGGTCCCTGGGCTGTCTGTTTCATTCATTGGATTTCAGATCTTTTAATCATGGAGGTTCAGCATCACATGTCTGCCTAGGAACCCCCATCCACCCAGCAAAGCATTTTGATATTTTGCACAACTCCTCAAAGAAGCCAGCGCACTTTTCAGGAAGGTATGTAGTGCACCCTGCCGGCCCTCCCACCAAGCCATGATCGGCCTGCATTGCATAAAGAAGCAAAAGAGTGAACAACTTTATTTAAAAATGTTATTAGTACGTTGATGAGGGAAAAGAAGGACTCAGGCAAAGCAAAATATAAGCCAATTGAACTTTAAGGATAAATTCACCTTTAGTAACTTGATACACCTGCATTCAGGATGTAACATGTTACTAAAGCAGCAGCCCTGCCCTCCCCCCCCCCCCCCCCCCCCCCCCCCTCCAATTCCCCACTGATGGCGGGTGGGGATCCTCTCCTGGCACATGCTGTCACAATTTAAAAACAGCGTGGTTGTGCAGAGCTTCACCCACCCATGTCATTCCTTCACAGCTATCTGTGAAAGAATGAACTACAAGGCTTTTGATCGCAGGTGCAATACTCTGCAGGCTACTAAAGAGAAAAAAAAAGTGCACTTTTTTTACCTGCAAAAAACTGTATATTTCTTACTTTTTTTTTTTTTAAGTGAATTTATCCTTTAAAAAGGGAATGATATTGCTCTGAGTTGATCAGGATGTGAAGAGACACTGGCAGAGATTTACTTAAACTGTAGTGCAGCCGTGTATGGCATCCAATCAGCTTCCCAGTTCTAGGGTACCTTCACACTGAAATGAGGGTTTGAAATTGTGTGTTTTTGTTTTTTAAAGACATCTGTGCGGGCTTCATGCACAGATGTCTATTGAAATCGCCCCCGAAGTCACCAAAAGTAGTGCAGGAAATGCTTTTGGGAATCGGTGCGGCGCTGCAAAGTCGGCGTTGGACCATTTGGGACAGTGCCATTGCCGGCAATAAGCTGCAATTTGGCATGCGATTTGACATGTTAAATCGCATGTCAAATCGGGCCAATGTGAATGTGGGATTATTGTCAAAGCTTAAAGTGTTTGTTAACCCAAAAGAAAAAGAAGAAAAATAGATCCTGCTCTTTTAAAGCATGGTATATGACACAGTGCTTGTCCTGTGTCAAAAACCCACCCCTCTGTAAACTGACCACGGCGTAGTGTGGCTGCTGAGACCAGACACCGTGGTCAGTTTACGTGTTTAGCCTGCTATCTGCTCTCCTCCTGTGTCCTCCTCCTCCCCCTCCCCTCTCTGTCTGTGTGTGTTAGCGGCCCCTCCCCCCTCCTGTTGCTCTCATAACACTAACCTGTATACACCATCAGCACTGCCTCCTATTGCAGTGCACCCCTCTGTGAATGATTTATAAACATAAATGCTGTAAATATTCAATTTAAGAGCCGAGATTTCAATCATATGACCAGCCAGGTTTCTCCTCCTCCCCTTCAGGCTGACATCAGCAGAGGAATCTCAGCCCCGCCCACTGCATCTCTCAGAGAAGAAAAAGAGAAAGCTGGCCAGTCATGTGATCGCAACCTCGGCAGTGAAATTAGGTATTTGCGGCATTTATTTTTATAAATCACACACAGAAGGGGATACTACAATAGGAGGCAGTGCTGATGGTGTATACAGGTTAGAGTGGCTTAACAACCACTTTAATTGAATAAGCTGAAGTTTGAAGCCAATTGGCTACCATGCACAGCTGCACAAGATTCTGTGTGCAGGGTTTTTAGTAAATCTCCCCCAGGCTGTCTAGATGTCTTTCAGCCACGAGTAGAAAAGTGCCATTCACCACCACTGACTTGCCTGCCCATCCTTGGTTAAAGAATTGCTTATTTTTTATGACACCCAGTCAGTGCTCTGCCTCTTGTCTGCTGTCAGCCAGGCCTCACATCTCTTTATAGTTCTCCTGATAAGTTTTACACCTCTAGCTCAGCTTGCTGACTGTATGTGGGGGGAAGACAAGACAGATGGGGGGGGGGGGTACTGCAGATTTGTCTCCTCCCTCCGAGCAGAATTTGCACTTGGTAGCAGACAACAGTATATTGCAATTGCAATTTGGAAGTTTCTTACTGCATTACAATTACTAACAAAAACATTATATACAGATCCATCAAGAGAACCAGTCATAACAGGGCTTATGTCAAAATCAGAATATTCAGTCAAATTATTAGCAGCGCATGTGTGCCCATTCCTTGAATAGGCCGCTCAGAATGACAATGTTAACCACTTGCTTACTGGGCACTTAAACCCTCTTCCTGCCCAGACCAATTTTCAGCTTTCAGCGCTGTCACACTTTAAATGACAATTGTGCGGTCATGCAACTCTGTACCCACAAAGTTTTTATAATTTTTTTTTTCCCACAAATAGAGCTTGCATTTGGTGGAATTTATTCACTGCTGGGTTTTTTATTTTTTGTTAAAAAAAAAAAAAAGACTGAACATTTTGAAAAAACAAAACCGGTTTATATTTTGTTATAAAATGTTGCAAACAGGTAATTTTGTTCCTTCATTGATGTACGTTGATGAGGATGCACTGATAGGCTGCACTGGTGGGCACTGATGCAGCGGCACTGAAAGGTAGTACTGATGGTCACTGGTAGGTGGCACTGATGATGAGGCACTGATATGCACTGGTGGGCACTGGCAGGTGGCACAGATGAGGTGGCTGTGGCTCTTCCTCTTCGGGACCGATGTCCCTTTCACAGAAGCCAGTGATCGGCTTTTTTATCTCCTCATGCTGTCAGCATGAGGAGAAAAAAAATAAATAAATCGATTGCCGATCTTCTGTTTACATCACGTAATCAGCTGTCATTGGCTGACAGCTGATCACTTGGTAAGGGCAGGAATCGGTCTCATTGACTCAGTGATCACAGAGCATGCTGAGCACGCCCCCAATGTTATCCTATGTGTCAATGCACATATAGACTTTTAGAATCTTTTAGTGGCAGGGGTGTTTACAAGCAAGGAAAAAAAAAAAAAAAACCCAGCAGAAAAAACGCTAGACACGTGTAAATGTGACGCTTGTAAAAGTGTCTAATGCTTTTACAATCGTTTAGGCACGTTTACAGGCATTTAGCGCTTGAGCGTTAATTCATTTCAATGATCAAAATAAATGATTATTCTGGCTAATGAAATTAACGCCTACAAGTGTCAGGCATTTTTTTCTGCCATAAGGCTACTGCCAAGAGGAGGAGCATTTTTAAAAACATCCTGTATGCATTAGGCCTTATAGCTTTAGGATAATCATCCACGTGTCATCAAAGTGTGTCACGAGTAGTAGCAGCTGTCTGCCGGTCCACAGGCACTTACCCCATTGGCAGCAGGAATCGGCAGACACATCGGGCTGGGGGACAGGTTGTGGCAGGCATCTGGCTGCGTCTATTGTGTCCTCTTCTCTTCTGAGATTACAGCGGCGTCCCCCGTGCTTCTCCTCCCCACCTCCTAGGCAGCCAATAGGATCACCTGACCTTTCAGCCAATCGGGAAACAGGTAACAGACCTGCGCTTCCTGATTGGCGGAGATCAGTGGCCAATGTCTGACAAGCCATTGTGTTCTTTTTGGCCAGCAGTGGCTTTGGCCTTGGAACTCTCCCATAGATGTCATTTTTGCCCAGCCTGTTTCTTATTGTTGAATCATGAACACACACCCTGAGGTAAGTGAGGCCTGCAGTTCTTTAGATGTTGTTCTGGATTCTTTTATGACCTCCTGGATGAGTTCTCATTGTGCTCTTGGAGTAATTTTGGTAGGCCGGCCTCTCCTGGGAAGGTACACCACCGTTCCAAGTTTTCTCCATTTGTGGATAATGGCCCACCATGATTGGCTGCAGTCCCAAAGCCTTAGAAATGGCTTTGTAACCCTTTCTAGACTGATACATGTCAATTAAATTGTTTATCATCTTTTCTTGAATTTCTTTAGGTCGCGGCATGTGGTGTTGCTTTTTGAGATCTTTTAGTGTTCTTCACTTTGTCAGACAGCTTCTATTTAAATAATTTCTTGATTCAACGGTCTGGCAGTAATCAGGCCCGAGTGTGGCAAGTTAAATTTAACTCAGTTTTGCAAAAAATGTGGTTAATCGAAATTCATTCATGATTTACCAAAGGGGGGGGGGGCAATTACTTTGTCACATATGGACAGGAAGGTTTGGACAGCTTTTTTCCTTTTTTTGCATTTTATATTTACTCAAGGTTATCTTTGTGTAATATTAACATTTGTTTGATCTGAATCATTTATGTGTGACAAATATGCAAAAGAATACAAAATCAGGAAGGGGGGCAAATACTTTTTCACAGCACTGATATAGATATATAACAAAAAAGGATTTATTTTTAATATATACTGTATTTAATCGGCATATAACACGCACCTTTCCCCCCTGAAAATTAGGGGGAAATCGTGTGTGCAGGTTATACGTCAATTCCTGCTGTCTCAAAGGGAAGAAGAGTGCCGAGCACAGCCAGATTATACACAGCCACGATCTCCTGTTTATCCGGCGCTCAGTCCCGCCTCCTGGCGGGCATTGGACCACTGTTCTGTCTATCACAGGAAGCGGGACTGCGTGTAAATGATCGCTGGGTACACAGGAGATCGGGGCGCTGTGTAATCCGGTACTGGCGAGGCTGCAGATGGGCAATGTGCAGGCTGCATTCATTTTCAAATGAATGCAGCCTGCACATTGCCCAATAATGCAGCCTCACCATTGCAATGTGCAGACTGCATTCATTTGCAATGGTTAGGATTGGCCAGCAAACTCGCCTGACCTAAACCCCATAGAGAATCAGTGGGGTATTGTCAAGAGGAAGATTAGAGACACCAGACCCAACAATGCAGATGTAGCACCCTTGTCTTAAACAGGGCTGCCAGTAAATTTAGTGGTGCTAGGTGGTAACTAGCCTGGCTAATTTGTTGTATTTATCAAATGGTTTCCTCCTAAGCTTGAGTTTAACTGCGATTTCTCTCTTCTGTCAATAGGTGGCACTGTTTCCTTCTGCATTAGAATGATAGATTACAGTGAATTCAGGGTATGAGTGAATATGCTTTTCTCTGCCAATCAGCAGGAGTTTCTTTAGCAGCTGAGGCTGCTGGGATATAGTCTATTTATTTGGAGAGAGTCAGGTAAATGGGGTTCTTTCCACCCGGGCTGCGGCCTGGGTGTGTGGGTGGGTGTGTGTGGAGCAGCAGCTGAAGAAGTGTAGGCCTGAAGCCTGAGGGTGGTTCAGGAAAGCAGGTACTCTGGAGCAGCAACACAGATCACACTGAGAGCTAGAGCATGAGATTTCCCAGGGTGCGGAATCTAAGAGCCAGGTGTTCACCAGGGCCCCTGATGGTGGGGAAGGACTTCGCTGCAGTCTGGTTCCAGGTTATGGCCCACAGGGTCTCCCAGCTCACGCTCACAGTAGAGTACAGGAAGGTAGAGAGGAAGCAGCAGACTGTGACAACAAAGGATAGTCAGGAGATAAGCCAAAAGGTCAGGGCAACAAGCAGATAGGGATAGTCAAAGAACACGCCAGAGGTTGGGATATGAAGCAGACAAGGACAGTCAAGAACAAGCCAAGGTCGGTAAACAGGATCAGATGTAGGACACAGAGCAATGAGCACACAGAAGCCAAAACACACAATATTGTTTAGCAGGTCTGGCTTGCAGTGCACAGGTTAATATAGAGTTCCCTGATAGGGGCTGGGGTGGAGCTATGCTTTGAGGAGAGATTACTTAAACAGCCAGGTGAGGGTGGCTGGCCTCTTAATCTGAACACATGGAGAGGTAAGCTGACAGACAAACATTACTGCATAACAATGACAAAGCCTGAAGCCATTGCCAGAGGGAGAACCACTCTTGTTGCCGGGGGCAAGTGTAGAAGGGATGGAGATCTGAAGGAGTACCAGATCAGACGCTTTACTAGCTGGGGACAGTGAAGTGGGAAAGCTTCAGGAAAGAACTCCTAGTGAAGCTTGAAAAGAAGTACAACGGGTAGCTGTGAGTCCGAGGAACCCAGCGGATAGCGCCGGTGAAGTTGAAGAATACAGCGGGTAGCTGTGAGTGAAGCTTGAGGATCTACAGTGAGATACTGTGAGTGAAGTTGTTGCCATAGGAGACAGCAGTTGCTACAAAATGCAGATCGCTGCATTCAGCTTAAAGGCCCATTTTCTGTATTGCTGTCTGCCTAGTTCTATTTTTGGTCTACAGCGTCTGCCAAGTTGCTATTGCATTTGCCTAAGGATGTCCTGTGCCCTTACCCCTCTCTCCCCCCTGTTCCTATTGAGAGAAATAAAACTCTTTGTTCATTTTAAAAAAGTGAGTGGAGCCCATCTTTCCATCTTGCACTACACCCACCATGCCTACTAACCTGAGGAGGAATGTCAGCCCTTCCGGCCTCTGGGGGTCACCACCAGGCCCTTTGAGGTCGGGGAGACCGCTACACAGATGAGCTGAAGGCTGCTTTTAAAGCAACTTGGGTTTCCATAAGACCTCAGCAGTGCCACAGGCTGATCGCCTCTATGACATGCCGCATTGATGCAGCAATGCGTGCAAAAGGAGCCCTGACCAAGAATGACTGCATACTATACTGTACATGGACATACTTTTAAGTAAGCCAACATTTCTGTATTAAAAAATCATTTTTTTTATTGGTCTTATGTAATATTCAAATTTTCTGAGATACTGAATTTGGGGTTTTCACTAATTAAGTAATAATTATCAAAATTAAAAGAAAGAAATGCTTGAAATACATCACGGTGTGAAATTAATTTATATAATATATGAGTTTCACTTTTTGAATTGAATTACAGAAATAGATTAACTTTATGATGATATTTTAATTTTAATGGGATCAGATACACACACACACACACACACACGCACACGCTGTCTTGTAAGGAGGTTTGGAACCCCCACTTTGGGCTGGCATTCAACCGTGTTTGAAAAGTGAATGGGAAGCAAAATCATATATGATGTTCTATACCATGATGTAAGTGTGTTTTATCAGCACCCTGTTTGAAATTTGTTGATTTTCTCTGTATAAAACTCCACCTTGTGACCATGTGTTACTTGATGTTTTTTATATAAAACAACTATATAATCAGTATGTTTTGATATTCTGTAGATGGTGATATTTAATTCCCTGAGGAAGATAAGCAAATGATTAGCCGTTTGGAAACACGTCTGGATTTTCACCAACTCTCATGGTTATCATCTCTGAACATCTGTTTTTATCGGTTATATGGAAATGTATATATATTTATCTTCTTGTTAGAAATATTTTTTGTCTATACAATAAAGCTAAAAAATTCTTTATAAATTTCTTTTTTCTTTTTTTGTTGCCTTAAAAATCCCACCTTAAGAGGTTTACCACTTACCATTTTCCAGGGATGATGGCAACCCTACATGTCTTGTGATTAGAGTTCAATTTATCAATTATATTTAGGGTGGATAACACACCCATACCTCGCTCTAGAACTTATTTCATGACATGGCCCCACTGTTTTAATGTTGAAATATATATAGACAGAAGTTCATGATCTCTTAGAAATCAGGTCTAAATTCTCTTTACCTGTTTTTTCCTATGGGGGGACTTCTGTCTTAGCTACATATCCCCGCTTTTGTGCTAGGGATTTTTGCTATATATTGTTTTTCTCTCTCTGAGCACTATTTTTGTACACTTCTCTTTAGGCTTCACGGGGAAAATATGGGTGATTTACAGGGGAGGGAGTGGGAGGATCTTATGGCCAACATTCACAGCAATTATCAGGGAAAGGAGCAGACGGCATCTAATCTATCTGCTCTTTTCCTTAATCTTACCAAGATACTGGAAAGGAAATCTTCTCTGCACTGGCATATCCACCCGCTGGAAAGATATATACGGGAAAACATCAATCCCATTGGTTTGCGTATATAGATATTTCCCATTTTGGAAAATATCTCAAGGATCTCAAAACCAATTGGGAAAGTAAACTCAATGATTGTTCTAGAAACCTAATGTTGTTGCTTCAAAACGAATATAAGTCACAACTAGAAACCATGAATGATGAAATTGCTTCCCTTTATGCTCGACTCACACCTCTAAAAAGTCATGAGGACTATACTAAATTAGAAACCAAACTAAAGGAACATTTGGAAACTTTCAGTAAACAAATCCTGATTAAAAAGGAGAAAAAATACTGGAGAGACAAAAATGTGTTTGGGGAGAGTCGAGCTTATAAATGGAACCTAGATAAAAAAATTAAGAATTCTAAAATGATTCGCAGAGATAGAAAGGGCCTACCAGAATATATGTCTAAATCCAATGATGATTTATCTGACACACCCTCTAATTCGTCCTCCTCAGTCTCTTCCCATATAGGCAGACAATTTGGAAAAAGGAAAGGTTTGTTTCATAGACAACACGAAATGGAAAGAGAGGTCCATCAACTCCCTAAAAAACTAGTCATTGATCTACAAATGGATCGAGACGGTAAGACAGGCTTATCCACTTTAAAAAATTCAACAGGTGGAATCCTGAAAAACAACTCTTCTAACCGTAATAAAGGTACCAGCAAAAAATTCCCCTGACACAAATGGGGTTACCTCCATTAATAACGACCCAAACAGGGATAGAGTCTTTGACAAGGGCCCAATGAAGGAGGACTGAACATTATAAATTTGTCTTCTCATGTTCTTACTAAATCAGAACATGAGGTGCTTTCATTTGGGTTATCTTTTTGCCCCGATAAAAAAATACTGATGCTTTTGAAGTCATTAAGGACATAAACCTCTTTGCACGAAAGTTATTTTACAAGAGTTTATACAAAAAACTAATTCAAAAAGAAGGGGATTTGCCACCAAACTTGAAGACAGCGGACTTTAAAGCCCTAAGGGATCTTAATCTTCTACTGCTGGAGAGTGGGTCTTGGGATGAGTATGAGGAGGATGATTTGGATAGTGAAGGGAGTGAGGAAGAAATTGAAAAAGATGTCACCTACGAACCCAAGAAGTTCAAAACGTAGATCACATGTTTTTCCACAGTTGAATCAAAATCCTGCTTTGGCATTAATTGTCAAACAAACCACCAAGGATTTGGAGAGGCTTAAGGAGGAGTCTGGACAGCACAATTTGAATCAAGAGCAGAGAAAAGCATTGTTGTCCCTCAAAAATAACGGAGAGATTACAATCAAAGGTTCCGACAAAGGGGGTAACATAGTGATTATGAACAATTGTGAATATGTGCTTAAGAATACTTAATAACCAACAATGTTACAGAAAAATTCCTCCCTCTTTGGTGGACAAATACAACCAGGATTTTTATATGCTGGTGGATGAGTCCCTCAATGAGGGTGCTATAACCAGGGAAGTGTGGGACTTTATAAGAACCAGACACCCCAGACTGCCTACCCTTTATGCCCTCCCGAAGGTGCACAAAAGCCTTAAAAATCCACCCGGTAGACCTATTATATCGGTTAATGGATCAATTTCAGAAGGCATCAGCCAGGTGATCGATGATCACTTGAGACCCCATGTAATGGACTTACCGTCCTATACTAAGGACACCATTCATTTATTGTGCATCATTGAAGACTTAGTTATCCCGGAAACAGCGATACTGGTCACTATTGACATTGAATCGCTGTACAACAGCATCCCCCATGACCGGGGAATTGCAGCAGTGGATAGAGTGCTTAGACAGAGAACAACTACTGACTGGAAATTCAATGCATTTGTGATTCAAATGCTGGATTTCATTCTTGGACATAATGTTTTTATTTTCAAGAATTCCCACTACCTCCAGGTACAGGGAGTAGCTATGGGGACGTGTTGTGCGCCCTCATATGCGAATCTGTACCTGGGGGAGTGGGAAAAATACTTTTTGACATGTGAGCGTGCGTCTATGTACACCTGCCACATTCTTATGTGGCAGAGGTACATAGACGACGTCCTCATTATCTGGGATGGACCAGAGGCAAAGTTGATCGACTGTCTGCAGCTCATGAACGACAATGTGTTCAACTTGTTCTTTACAATGAGTTACGACCTAAAGGAGGTAAATTTTTTGGACATTTGTATTTAGAAGGCGTCCAATGGGAACCTTACCAGTAGGTTATTCCGCAAGGAAACTGCTGGAAATACCTTGCTCCATGCGGACAGTTTTCATCCGCCCTCTTTAAAGAGATCTATTCCCTTCAGTCAGTTCCTCCGCATTAGAAGGAACTGTACTGGCGAGGAGGATTTCCAAAGAGAGAGCGATGAACTTACCAAGAGATTACTAGTTAGGGGATACACAAAAACTAGTCTGAAGAAGGCTTTTAATCAAGTTAAATCTTTGGCTAGAAAGGATCTTCTTTTCAAAACCAAAAAGAAAAGATGGGGATGATAATACACGCATTATTATGCGTTTCTCCAATGAGCATCAAATTATTCGTAAAATCATCACTAAACACTGGTCCATTTTGACCGAGGATCCCATTGTTGGTGGCCTTGTGATGCCCCTTCCATTAATTACCTTTAAGAAAGCAGGTTCAATAGGTAATTTAGTGACGCAAAGTGAATATAAAAAGGTAATGCTAGAAGAGACCCCTGCAAAAACATTGGCACATTTCCATGTGGGAATTGTGCTCAATGCCCAGTGATTGAACAGAGGACCACACTGACGCTGCCCAATGGGGTAGACTTCTCCCTGAGGCATTATGCATCATGCCAGACGCAGGGGGTGGTCTACCTCATGCAGTGTCAGTGTGGTGCCTTCTATGTCGGTAAGACTAGACAAAAACTCAGTAAGAGAGTTGAGAGACACATGTATGACATGGGAATCTGCAACCTACCGGTATATTTGCCTCTAGGTCGACATGTTGCAAAAAACATAATTACAGACTACCCAAGGTAAACTTTACAGTCTTGGATAGAATACATATTCCAATTAGGGGGGGGGGGGGGATTGGAATAAGGTGCTACTCCAGCGAGAAATGCACTGGATTAGAAACCTGAGGGCAACTACCCCTCCAGGCCTCAATGAGGTGGAAAGTTTTAGGCCTTTCTTGGAGGGCTATAGTTCCGGTAAAACGGACTAATTTCTGGGTTCTGTTGGTCTTTACTTGATCTTTTTCCTCTCCTTTTCCCTATTCCATCTTCCTCATATTTTCATGGGTTTGATGCACTTCAGGGAGTGTTTATTTGAGTAGTGTATTTGGAGAGGGGAATCAGTCATTTGGGGTTTTATTATTATTATTATTGTTTTTATTATACGATTATATTTTTGTAAATGGACTCGCTTCTCTTTTGGGAACACTTACCACGGTTGGGTGCCTTTGCTCAGGGATGCGATCCATTCTTCTTTACCTGGCATCATAACCCCAGGGTGTCCTATGTGCGGATCCCCCCCACGTTGTGATCTTCGTGGATGGGTGGGCACGTTTCTCCTTCCCCATACCCTTTCTTGGGGTGAAGGAGATTAGGCTCCCTGGGGGTTAATACACCCACTGAGGGGCTGAATAAGTTTTCATGCCCTCCAGTGTGTGATGATGCCAGTGGTTTTTGTCCTTTTGAAAATGGTGGGGTAAGACAGGTTGACATGGCCCAGGCCGTCTGACCTGTGGTTCTATGTCACTTGGGAAAAAAAAAATTTCCCCCACCTTCTTCATTTTTCTCCCCTCCTTGGGGTATTCATGGTCCAATAACCAACTTCATTATCCATATGGGGGAAGTCATGGGACAACAATTTTTTGTCCATCATTGGCAAATTGAATACCCAATACCCCTTGTTTTACTTAGGTTGCGATGTTCGCCCTACCTACCGGCTCACGTACCGATTGGTCAGCGATCGGTCAGCGGAATTGAATGGTTGTCCATCCTTTTCCTCTGATCCGATGGTTGCGTTCGCCGTAGTTTTCCATCTGGGCTTGGTTACACTTCTGACAATGCATTTACTTTGTGCAATTCCGTTGTCCACCACCTCAGTATCATGGAGTTTTGCGCGTATGCGCACCCTATGATCTGGGGGAAACTAGGAGGTATTACCTTGTGGCTATTATGTGGTGCGCGATGACGCACAGATGGTCATGGTCCCTTATGGCGTCCTTTCGCGCATGCGTACTTAGCCAATAGCAATGCACCTTGCTCCTGGTAGTTTCCAGGACAGTTTCACAGCCGAATTGCAGGATGTGTCACGATGACGCTGCACGCCGACTGCGCGCGGCGTCATCGGGTAACACCCCTAGGGGCGGGACGGGACTGGGAACATCCTATATTAGGACGCCTGAGACGGCACTTGACGTCCTTGCCCTCCACAGCATGGTGCTGTAGGAGTTTGCTTCACAAACCGGCAGGGTATTTTTTGGAGGCTTCATATAGGATCTCTTTATACAACCAGTATGGGTGAGTCTAGGAGATCTTGGGACTGAGTGGGAATTTTTTCTCTACCTTCAGCCCCTTTTTTGTATTCTTAATTCTTGTCTCCCCCTTTTTTCCCAGCCGTGGCCATTGCATTATTTAAACGTCATTTGAGTTGTTGAAACCCTGTTTTCTACGCTGTCTTGTAAGGAGGTTTGGAACCCCCACTTTGGGCTGGCATTCAACAGTGTTTGAAAAGTGAATGGGAAGTAAAATCATATATGATGTTCTATACCATGATGTAAGTGTGTTTTATCAGCACCCTGTTTGAAATTTGTTGATTTTCTCTGTATAAAACTCCACCTTGTGACCATGTGTTACTTGATGTTTTTTATATACAAACAACATATATAAATTTGATATTCTGTAGATGGTGATATTTAATTCCCTGAGGAAGATAGTCAAATGATTAGCACGTCAGAATTTTCACCAACTCTCATGGTTATCATCTCTGAACATCTGTTTTTATCGGTTATATGGAAAGTATATATATGTATATTCTTGTTAGAAATATTTTTTGTCTATACAATAAATCTAAAAAATTCTTTATAAATTTATTTTTTATTTTTTTGTTGCCTTAAAAATCCCACCTTAAGAGGTTTACCACTTACCACACATATATACATACGATATATACACACACACACACACACACACACATATAGGCGTGTGCACGGGGTGTGCCGGGTGTGCCTGGGCACACCCTAATCATCCTGTGGTGTCTCCAGAGATTTGTCCTAAAATGCTGCATCCAAGAGAGTGTGTGGACCGTGCTACCTGTGAAACAGTTTCACAGGCAGCAGATTGTGAGAATTGCCAGAGCTGTTCAGTGTATGAAACTGTCAGATAATGACACTGCATGCAGGGAGACACACCAGCTGTCAAAAGTCAGTGGTGATGTCGGGGGTGGGTGGGACCGAACGGCCATCAAACACCAGCCAATGGGATGGGGTCTGGGCAGGCAGCTACATTTATGTGGCCCGCCCCCTCTCTGAAGCAGCTCAAACATTGGCTGGTGTTTATAGCACTTGGTACCGCCCACCCCCGACATCGCGGGTGAGTTGTAAGTCATCACAACTCACCAGACCCATCCTATTGGCTGGTGTTTGGTAACTGTTCAGTCCCACCCACCGACATCACCGCTGACTTTTAACAGCTGGTCTCTCTCCCTGCATGCATTGTCCTTATCTGACAGTTTCATACACTGAACAGCTCTGGCAATTCTTACGATCTCCTTAATGTGAAACTCCCCCTCTCCCCTATCTGTGTCAACCAATGCTGCCAATCAGTGTCAACCAATGCTGCCTATCCTTGCCAACCAATGCTGCCTATCAGTGCCAAACAATTCTGCCTATCAGTGCAAACCAGTGCTGCTTATCAGTGCCAACCAGTGCCAGTCAGTGCTGCCTATCAGTGCCAACCAAAGCTGTCAATCAGTGCCAACCAAAGCTGTCTATCAGTGCCAACCAATACTGCCTATCAGTGCTAACCAATACTGCCTATCAGTGCTGCCTATCAGTGCCCATAAGTGCTGCCCATCAGTGCCCATAAGTGCTGCCCATCAGTGCCCATAAGTGCTGCCCATCAGTGCTGCCAATAAGTGCCAATCAGTGCTGCCAATAAGTGCCAATCAGTGCTGCCTTTTAGTGCCAATCAGTGCTGCCTTTTAGTGCCATCTATCAGTGCTGCCTTTTAGTGCCATCTATCAGTGCTGCCTTTTAGTGCCATCTATCAGTGCTGCCTATCAGTGCCAATCAGTGCTGCCAGAGTGCTACCAGAGCCCATCGGTGATGCATATCAGTGCGACCTATCAGTGCCAATCAGTGCGACCTATCAGTGCCAATCAGTGCTTCATATCAGTGCCAACTATCAGTGCACAGTGGTACCAATTAGTGCCTATCAACGCTGCCAATCAGTGCAGCCTATTAGTGCCTATCAGTGCTGCCTTAGCAGGGATGGTGGATATCCCTCTACAGATAATTGCAATACAAATTACCTTCAAGTGCAACAACTTTTTAGTTGGGAGGTTCACACCATTAGAGCACTTTGGAATTTTTATTTTTTTAGAGTGTTACACTTAATTGTATATGTTTTAGTTACAGTTATAATGTGAATTCTTGCACTCAAAAGTTAATTTCCCACCACCCCTGCTAAGTCCATGTCTTTATGGACCTTGCTTTGTGCAATTTCATTAACACCAAAGCAGCTGAAACTGATTAACAACAGGTGCACTAGATGGGCAATAATGAGACGACCTCCAAAACCGGAATGGTTTTACAGGTGGAGGCCACTGATATTTTTTTTATCCCTACTCTAGGGTCAATGTCACTACTGATAGCATGAGGCGATAGCTGGACCCTATAGAGTTCCCTGCCCTACAGGCAGTCAAACTCCTCCAGGATGGCACATCAATACGTGCCATTGCCAGAAGGTTTGCCGTGCCTCCCAGCGCAGTCCAAAGCGCATAGAGGAGATTCCAGGAGACAGGCAGTTACTCTAGGAGAGCTGGACAGGACCGTAGAAGGTCCTTAATCCATCAGCAGGACCAATATCTGCTCCTTTGTGCAAGGAGGAACAGGATGAGCACTGCCAGAGCCATACAAATTACCTCCAGCAGGCCACTGTCTCTGAACAAACAATCAGAAACCGACTTCATGAGGCTGGCCTGAGGGCCCAACATCCTCTAATGGGCCCTGTGTTCACTGCCCGGCACCATGGAGCTCGATTGGCATTTGCCATTGAACACCAGAATTGTCAGGTCAGCCACTGGCGCCCTGTGCTTTTCTCAGATGAAACCAGGTTCACCCTGAGCACATGTGACAGACGTGAAAGGGTCTGGAGAAGCCATGGAAAAGTTATGCTGCTTAACATCATTCAGCATGATCGGTTTGGTGGTGGGTCAGTGATGGTCTGGAGAGGCATATCTTTGGAGGGACACACAGACCTCTACAGGCTAGAGTGACAATGGCACCCTGACTGCCATTAGGTATCTGGATGAAATCCTTGGATGATTGTCAGACCCTACACTGGTGCAGTGGGTCCTGGGTTCCTCCTAGTGCACAACAATTCGTGGGCACATGTGGCAAGAGTATGCAGCCAGTTCCTGGAAGATGAAGGAATTGATACCATGGAATGGCTCCTACGTTCGCCTGACCTAACTCCAATAGAACACTTCTGGGACATTATGTTGCGGCCCATTCAACGCCACCAGTCTGCACCTCACCACCAGTCTGCACCTCAGTCTGTTCAGGATTTCAGTCCTTCATGGCGTAGTGTGTTACCAATTGTTTCTTGGCGACTATGGTCCCAGCTGCATTGAGATAATTGACAAGATTCTCCCGTGTAGTTCTGGGCCGATACAGCATCGTTCTCATGATCATTGAAACTCCGCGAGGTGAGATCTTGCATGGAGCCCCAGACCGAAGGAGATTGACAGTTATTTTGCGTTTCCTCCATTTGCGAATAATCGCACTGTTGTCACCCTCTCACCAAGCTGCTTGGCGATGGTCTTGTAGCCCATTCCAGCCTTGTGTAGGTCTACAAACTTGTCCCCAACATCCTTGGACAGCTCTTTGGTCTTGGCCATGGTGGAGAGATTGGAATCTGATTGATTGCTTCTGTGGACAGGTGTCTTTTATACAGGTAACAAGCTGAGATTAGAAGCACTCCCTTTAAGGGAGTGCTCCTAATCTCAACTTGAAGAGGTTGAACCGCTCCAGGTAATGAACTGAGAGTGACGCCCTCCCCGATGTGGAAATAACAGGTACTGGCTCAGACTGATCATTTCTTTGTCAGTGGGCAAACGTACAAAATCAGCAGGGGATCACATAGTTTTTTCCCTCCCTGGACTTCAATATAATCTTTGTCTACTGAAAGACTTTATTGCAATAGGCCAATACTTCCATTTAAACCATCTGGGTGAAGTGTACCGA
Organism: Lithobates sylvaticus; assembly: GCA_028564925.1. Classification (NCBI taxonomy): domain Eukaryota; kingdom Metazoa; phylum Chordata; class Amphibia; order Anura; family Ranidae; genus Lithobates; species Lithobates sylvaticus. Next base: position 179,436,614 of record CM053035.1, on the reverse strand, counting down.
GTCTGTGTATCCACAACACTCCTGTGTCACACAGCTTGATAAATATATTGCAGTCCATAGATTCGGGAATAGACTGCATAGGTGTAATAGTAAACACAGTAGAGTCACCTCTGTGATATTGTGAAAAATGCCTACATAAGAAGTTTGTATATCTTTTGAATGTGAGAGACCTACAGGAGTCTCGGAGTTTGTGTTTGCAAGCTCGCTGGTGTATTTGATTTTCTATTTCCACATAAACAAAATGTTCTCAAGCCTTTCATGTGTGTACCAGAAAGAGAAGTGCAGTTCTGTGCTCCTCTATCTGTCACAGTAGATGTAAAGAGGTTTGGAACATTGACCTTTGGCGCACAATAGCTCGCTAGATGGGCAAGTACCCAGGCATTCAGCACAGGGCGAGGAGTGTGTGGGAAGGAGGCCAGACAAGTGGATTAAAGTGAATACATTGATTGCAGTTACATGAATGTAACGAGTATTGTATGGATGTACCCATACATCCCATATGAAAAGGTAATATTCTATAGAACAGAAATTCCATTTTTTTTAAGAGCACACATGGCCTCAATGCCATTTAAAATTTTCTCTGTGCACCCAAAATATAGATCCATTAGCAAGAAAGAGCTCATTAATGGAAAATAAAAAATAAATACCACAACAACAACCACAACAACACGCTCACAGTTTAACTATTGCTATTCTAGTGAGGATTTTCAGTTGAAAGAACTGATCATCATTTGCAGTTATACAGACCACACAAAGTAAAGCTGAGTAAACTAGAACCAAATACAGGGGGTCCCCGACTTATGAACGCCCGACCTACGAACATCCCCTACTTACAAACGGGGCGCTGCGGGGACCCTCCACCATTTTTCGCTGTCCTCCGGCCGTTCTGCGCATGCGCGGCCATACGGAGCCTCGGAAAATGCGGGAAAACTTCAGAAATGTCCGTAATTTGCCGCGCATGCGCAGAGCGGCATTAGACGGAACATCGTAAATGTCCGTATTTGTCGGTCTGCGTATGCGCGGCCGACTTACGAACATTTCCGACTTAAGTACAGGCGGGCAGTCCCTAACGAGTTCGTAACTCGGGGACCCCCCTGTATGTCTATTTCAATATGATGCTCAGCATGTGTTTGGGTGTGCCCCAAAGTGCAGTTAAAGTGGAACTCTGAGCAAATAAAAAAAATAAAAAAGACATGCTTTAGGGTTTTTCTGAGTTCCCCAATATCATGTTTTATTCCTCGTTGATCCCATTAGTAAATCTATTATTTTTAAACTTCCATTAAAGTGGAACTTCAGTCTGCCTAGTATGGTGCATGCCGAGATGTGACCGACCAGCTCTGATCAGCCTTTGGGTCCTGGCAGAGCCCAGTGACACATCTGTAACCGCACAGTCAGTTTACCGTGCAAAGCCTAGGCAGTTTTCACACTTTCCTGGTCTAATGCTGCGTACACACGAGCGGACTTTTCAACGGACTAGGTCCGACGGTCTTTCCGACGGAGTTCCGACGTACTTTTGAATGAACGGACTTGGCCACACACAGTCACACTAAATTCTGACGGATTCGAACGTACGACCGGACTAGAATAAGGAAGTTCGTAGCCAGTAGCCAATAGCTGCCCCAGCGTCGTTGTTTGTCCGTCGGACTAGCACACAGACTAGCGGATTTTTCGTTAGGAACTGGGTCCAGCGGAGTTCTGGCGGGAAAATTTAAGACATCTTCTATTTCTAAAGTCTGTCGGATTATTCGACAGCAAAAGTCCGATGGAGCCCACACACGATCGAATTGTCCGACGGATTCGTTCTGTCGGACCTTTGCTGTCGAAAAGTCTGCTTGTGTGTACGTGGCATTAGTCTTTGCACGTGCGCAGGAAACCCTTCATGTCCACACAGATACCCAAGCGCTATGGCACACCGGCATACATGGGGGCGGGGAGCAATTCTCACCTAGGCGATAATTTCAGAAGTGCTGCTTTGCAGCACAAATAAAGCGGTTACTAAATAAAACACAACAACATTGCATTTGTAGGAGGAAGGGGGGAGGGGAAGGTCATCCCAACATGCACTTTAGGGTTAAGGTCCACGTTAACAGACAAAGCTATCCAATAAAAGTGCCAAACACAGAGCTGAGGCACACCAATTACCACTGGCAGGGTTGCTTACAATAATCAGCTTTTATTCATTTATAAAAGCTCATTTATAAAAATACCTTTATCCCAAAAGTGAAAATAAAAATAAAAAATCTATAACTGCCTTAAAAAAACAAACAGTGTTAGCTACAGTTTGGCTTTAACTTAAGTCACTTATGTAATTACGATCTAAAAGATGGCCATACACTATATATTCTGATTGTACAATTTCATTAGCTTTACTAATACTATATAATATAAGGATAGACCGGAACAACCCTTCAAGCAGGCCCTCATACTACATATTAAGGATAAGCTCAGGCTTGTTTGCAACTAGCACGTGCAGAGCCCGCCAGCAAGTTGGCACTGCACATCGCTAATCGCAGGCAGCGAGACATTTTCCCGATGCGCGGCTGCAGAGATCGAGGAATGTCTCACTGCCTGTGATTAGCGCAGTGCAGACTTCCTGGCAAGATCTGCATGTGCTAGTTGCGAACACGCCTGAGCTCATCCATACTACATAGTAGCTGGTAGACCTAAAAATATTGTACAATCAGATTGTATGAAAATAGTCACCTTAATTCTACTAGTCCATCTATCACTACCCCCTCCACATGGTGACATTGTCCAAGGTTGGCTACACTGCTCCATACATACAGGTAGAGTGTTGTCAACCTAGGACAGTAAGGGGGAGAGTTACTGAAACTGGAGTGCTCAGAATCTGGTGCAGCTGTGTATGGTAGCCAATCAGCTTCTAACTTCAGCTTTGACAACAAAACCTGGAAGGCGGTTGTGATCTATGCTTAGCTGCACTAGATTTTACACTCTCCAGTTTTAGTAAATCTCCCGCTGTGCGTTTTACTGGCAGGATCAGCAGCTGAAAATAAAAGGAAAAAGGCTAAAAAAAGAAAGAAAACTACCGTATATACTCGAGTATAAGCTGAGTTTTTCAGCACATTTTGTTGTGCTGAAAGTGCCCCCCTCGGCTTACACTCGAGTCAAGCACTTTTCTGCAGCAGAGAATGAAATTTTCCAACCCGGCTTTGGGGTCCTGTATCTTGAATTTGGTGTGCAAACCCATTTGGGGTTCGTAGCACCATACAGGGCCCCAAAGTCGGTCAACTGTGTCCACCTGCAGCAATGTCATTTCGGGACCCTTTGGGTCCAGAGACCCCACGTTTTGGCTGCAGCTAGGGGGCACCTGGGAACCCTTAAGTACCAAGTTTGAAGTTCGGGGGACCTGTGGCTGCAAATAGCGACAGTGAGGCTGCAAATGGGCATTGTTGACCCTCTTTTCCACTTACAGTAGCTGCGCATTTCTCAAACTAGGCTTATACTCGAGTCAATAAGTTTTCCCTGTTTTTTGTGATAAAATTAGGTGCCTCTGCTTATATTCGGGTCGGCTTATACTCAAGTATATATGGTAATAGAGCCACCCCACCTAAGGTCTGGTAAGCTGCAATAGATACATTTACCTATAAATATGATAAGTAGTAAATACGTAATTACATCCTATGAAATGTTTGTACACAGGATAAAAAGGTGCATGCACCATATAACCTACTTTGATGATTAATAAGGTACAACTCTCATCAAGAATATTTTCTGTTCTTTGGCCACAATAGTTTAAATTTCAAGGTACACCTATAATGTAATACAATTAGGCAGCAGTTAAAGTTCTATAAAGCACAGGATACAAAATGATGCCAAAATACCAATAGGGGGTACCAAGATCCATAGCAGCCCAGGAAGCTAAGCAGAGTAGACATGGAAAGGGGGCCGTTACCATGAATCAATTCAATTTTTTTTTGTTGGTTGGTGCTTAATTCATACTTTTCTATGAGGCCCTGTGATTTCTACACTCCTATAATGTGTCTCCTATAAAAAAAAAAAACTCTTAAAAAGTTTTCAATAGCAGACATTTTGTGATTGCAAATTCCCCCTCCCAAAATCCAGATACCCTCCAATATTTGACAGTAGTATCATAAACAAACCCATGCTCTCAAAAGGTATATATCTTTCTTTTACAACTCACTGCAGAACAAGCTGCAATTCACAAAGAGCCCCCAATTTTGGTGTAGGAAACTGATTTGAAAAAAACATGTGACCCTCGCCAGTGGGTCAGTGCATTGCGACATTGTGTTAATTACTGCGAGCTCACGCAGAACTCATATCTTACACCTTATCGTGTGGCTCCCTTTGCATCAGGTGGGTCCCCCCTTATGCTGGCGTGGATGTGGCCAAGTGGGTAATCTCTTTCATATCCTCTGGTCTAGTAAAAATTTAAGGAGCTTTTGGCAAAGTGTGTTCCGGCTCTCTTCCAGTGTTACCGCTACCCTAACCAAACCTTAGCCTGACTTAGTCCTACTAAACCTTGGAATAGACAAATTTCTTGTGGTGCACCGAAAGGTGTCTACTGGCATTTTTCTGGCAGCTAGACTAACGATCACCAGACACTGGAAGGGAGATCAGGCACCTAACCTGTCAGAAGTCATAACCATTATCAACGCAATATACTTATTTGAAAAACGTATAGCATATCAGGCCGACTCACTTAAGCCCTTTAAAGTAGCATGGCGAAACTGGTCAATCTAATAATAGATAATAATACTAATGCAATAACCTGATGTGTAATATTGACGTTTATAATATCTATGTCAATGTTGTATTAATGTATGTTAGCTTCCATGAACACCATGTTGTCCTGCGAGGCTACTACAAGCTCCAAAGGGATGAATCTAAGGGGAAAATACTGGGAGTATGCTATAGGCCCGCTAACCTGAGGGGAGACAGATGATCTATCACAATTTGGATTAGCAGCAAGGATGGGAAGTGTTATCATAATGGGGGATTTTAATTATCCAGACATAGACTGGGCGGGGGGAACCACATTCCTCTAAGGCTCACCAGTTCCTAAATGTCTTGCAGGACAATTTTATGGGTCAGATGGTAGAAGCACCAACTAGAAATAAAGCGTTACTGGATCTACTGATTACCAACAATACAGACCTGATCACGGATGTGGAAATATGGGGCAATTTAGGTAACAGCGATCACAGGTCAATTGGCTTCAGTATAAGTCACACAAATAGGAAACAGGGGAATACAAATACACTGAATTTCAAAAAAGCCAACTTCCCTAAACTACAAACCTTTCTAGAAGGCATAAAAGGGATAAGGGATAAAATCATAGGAACAAAGAACACAGAGGAGAGATGGGTTTGCTTTAAGAGCATATTAAATAAGGGCATTACCCAATGCATCCCATTGGGTAAAAAAATTTAAAAGAGCAAACAAAAGTCCTGGATGGCTTAACTCCAATGTAAAAATGCATAAAAAAAGCAAAGGAGAAGGCCTTCAAAAAATACAAGGTTGAGGGATCAGCATTCAGACTTTATAAAGAATGCAACTCCATCTGTCGTGCCTTCATATGGCATAAGAAAACTGCAAGAATAAGCTGGGCTAAGTTGACACTACCGAAAGGAGGTGGAGGCATTGGCCTTCCAGACATGCAGCGATACTATTGGGCAGCCCATCTAGCGCGCATAGTCGATTGCAAGATACATAGCCACTGTAAGGATGGGGTGGGCCTGGAGAATATGGTCTTGAACGCTGACTTACGATACCTACCGTGGATAACTAGGGAACATATAGCTCCCCGACCTTGGCACACCCACTTATCGGCCCCATCCTTAATGCCTTTAGTAGGGCTTGCGCCAAACATGCGGTTTCTGCAAAAATATGCCCAATTACCCCAGTTCATAACAACCCAGACTTTCCTCCGGGTTTAGCAAGAACCTTTGTGGAGACTGAATGGCCATACACCAAAATGCTAGCTAAGCATTTCTTCTGTAGAGGCCGTTTCCTACGCCAAACTGAACTCACAGAACTTTCCAATACAGGCTCGTTTCCGTTTTGGTCCTATATCCAGCTTAAGAACTTCCTAGACGATCCAGCATGTAGAGGAGGTTTCACCAGGAACCCCACAATACTGGAGTCACTGATCAAGCGCACCCCCACAGAGACATGTTATCTCAGCACTTTATGCTTCACTTCACGAAAAAGCACAGAAAGTTTACGCTCGGAGCATGCCTACTGGGAGTTGGTGCTTGGCAGGGATATAGAGGAGGGACAGGATCAATTTCTATCTCCACAAGGGATCTTTAAACATTTCAGTACAAGAGAACGGCTATAAATTGAGAACACGCTGTTATAGAACACCAGACATAATACACAAATTTTCACCTACTGTGCCGGAGCAATGCTGGAGATGTGGTAGGGAGATGGGCTCATTCATTCAAATTTGGTGGAGTTGCCCGTCATCGCAACCTTACTGGTGGAAAGTACATGAGGTGATAACAAAGGTATCCTCTCTCCCATTGGAGTATACTCCGGCACAGTATCTCTAAAGGCCCATACACACGATCAGACTTTTTTACAACAAACATGCAAATTAGCCGTTTTAAAGGCAACCTACAACTGTGTGTACTCTCCATCGGACAAACTTTTTTGTTTTTCATCGGACTTTTGTTGGCTGTGCGAACGGACAAACTTTCTGGCAACATAAGTCAGATGGAGCAAAGTCCGATCATGTGTACAGAAAACCATAGGACTTTTGTACAAAGTACAAACACGCATGCTCAGAACCAATGCAAAAGATCAGACAACAATACAGAAGTTGACCAAAGAGAAAGAAAAACCACGTGATTTGGTGAAAGTTGGATCCACGGGATTAATCGGATTTCTGCAATGGAGGAGCTGATCTATACCTCATTAGATAAAATCTCTACTTTTACTGTGATTTGGGGTGCCTGAACGTCCTTTAAGGCTTCTCAGTCTTACCTGGAACTTATTAAAGGCTAACTCAGTAACACGCTAACGGTGACCCACATGGATGGTCCCCCAAAATAAGCAACGGAGAGGGCAGCTGGTGATAATCTCACCCCCTCTTCCTTCCTTTCTTCAGCTCATTCTCTGAGGGAACATCCCTGATGCTCCTACCCCCTCCTCCCTCTTTTTTTTTTTCTTTTCTTTCTTCTTTCTTCTCTCTCATACCCCGAGAAGCTTAAACAGGAGCTTTCCTAGCTTGCTGCTGGTTTGAACTCTATTAACCAACATGCTTAGGCTCAAGATCGAGAGGACCTGATAAAGATTTTAACACACTTTGTCTGTGCGTGTGTACGCTTTTATTCTCTTTACTGTTTCCTGTTGCTATTGGGCCCTGCCCAGAAAGCTATTGTTCTGTCTGTAATTGCTAAGGATTCATGGAATCCGCTTCTTTGTGTACTACTTACATACATTAAATAAAATGTTTGTGGAAAAAAAAAAAAGAATGAAACAAGAAATGTAAGGGTGCGATAAGGACGGCTAAGATAGAACATGAAAGACACATAACGGAGGAGAGCAAAAAAAATCCCAAGAAATTCTTTAAGTATGTAAACAGTAAAAAAGGGAGGACAGACGATATTGGCCCCATAAAGAATGAGGAAGGACATCTGGTTACAAAGGATGGGGAGATGGCAAAGGTATTGAATTTATTATTTTCCTCAGTCTTCACGAGGGAATCGGTGGGCTTCAGTAAACCAAAACTGCAGTGTTTATACTCATGACACATCACAGGAAGCACCTCCATGGTTAACAGAGGACAGAATTAAAATTAGACTTGGGAAACTTAACATTTATAAATCACCGGGACCAGATGGCTTGCATTCAAGGGTACTTATGGAACTCAGTCAAGTAATTGCCAGACCATTGTTCCTAATTTTTACTGACAATCTACTGACTGGAATGGTACCAGCTGATTGGAGAAAAGCCAATGTAGCACCGATATTTAAAAAGGGCCCAAAATACATCCCTGGGAATTACAGACTAGTTAGCCTAACATCAATAGTATGTAAACTCTTGGAGGGAATGATAAGGGACTATATACAAGATTTTAGTAATGAGAACGGTATCATTAGCAGTAATCAGCATGGATTCATGAAGAATCATTCTTGCCAAACCAATCTATTAACCTTCTATGAGGAGGCGAGTTGCCATCTAGATAAAGGAAGGCCCGTAGACGTGGTGTATCTGGATTTTGTAAAAGCATTTGACACAGTTTCCCATAAACGTTTACTGTACAAAATAAGGTCCGTTGGCATGGACCATAGGGAGAGTACATGGATTGAAAAATGGCTACAAGGGCGAGGTCAGAGGGTGGTGATAAATGGGGTGTACTTGGAATGGTCAGAGTGGGTAGTGGGGTCCCCCAGGGTTCTGTGCTGGGACCAATCCTATTTAGTTTGTTCATAAACGACCTGGAGGATGGGGTAAACAGTTCAATCTCTGTATTTGCGGACGATACTAAGCTAAGCAGGGCAATAACTTCTCCGCAGGATGTGGAAACCTTGCAAAAAGATCTGAACAAATTAATGGGGTGGGCAACTACATGGCAAATGTAGAAAAATTTAAAATAATGCATTTGGGTGGCAAAAATATGAATGCAATCTATACACTGGGGGGAGAACCTCTGGGTTAATCTAGGATGGAAAAGGGACCTGATGGTCCTAGTAGAGAATAGGCTCAGCAATGGCATGCAATGCCAAGCTGCTGCTAACAAAGCAAACAGAATATTGGCATGCATTAAAAAGGGGATAAATTCCAGAGATAAAACGATAATTCTCCCGCTCTACAAGACTCTGGTCCGGCCGCACCTAGAGTATGCTGTCCAGTTCTGGGCACCAGTCCTCAGGAAGGATGTACTGGAAATGGAGCGAGTACAAAGAAGGGCAACAAAGCTAATAAAGGGTCTGGAGGATATTAGTTATGAGGAAAGGTTGCGAGCACTGAACTTATTCTCTGGAGAATAGACGATTGAGAGGGGATATGATTTCAATTTATGAATACCGTACTGGTAACCCCACAATAGGGATAGAACTTTTTTGCGGAAGGGAGTTTAACAAGGCTCGTGGCCACTCATTAAAATTAGAAGAAAAGAGGTTTAACCTGTAAGAGTGGCAAGGATGTGGAATTCCCTTCCACAGGCGGTGGTCTCAGCGGGGGGCATCGATAGTTTCAAGAAACTATTAGATAAGCACCCGAAGACCGCAACATACAGGGATATACAATGTAATACAGACAAATAAATCACACACATAGGTTGAACTTGATGAACTTGTGTCTTTTCGACCTCACCTACTATGTAACTTATACATTTCCTTTCTTCGTTATTCATTTTCTTTCCACAGTTGCAGACCATTTGTAATAAATCTCTCAATAAAAATGCATTGAAATAAAAAATAAAATAAACCACAAACTAGTATTTTTAACAGCTTTATTTTGTTTAGTTTCATATTCACAAAAACAGTGAAAGTCTGCACTGTGAAAACATCAGATATGAAAATGACCAAAGAATAATTCTGGAGTTTATTGTGCATTTGTGAACATAAATTGTAGACTGTGTAGATTTGCTGACTACTCTTCAGGACACCACAAGAGAGAGTTCAGGGATTAAACTTTTGCAAAAAAAAGGGCCCAATTACACTATTTGGACATTACTACAACCTGCCCTGTTTCTATGACACACAGTTATCACCTTTCATTACAATGCCATCCGTGGCCAAAGCTTCTATGACCCAACCCTAAAGTTCAGTAGGTCTCCATCTAGTAGAGCTTTATGACCATATTCCTTACACTGGAGGCACAGTAGACCCCACCCTAAGAGTAAACAGTATTTTTTCAGTCTGGTTGTGATGTTCGTTTGGCGTCCTCAGATCTGGGTGCTCCATTGTGCGTTCCTTCATATGTTTGTGGAGAATATAGTCGGTGGAACAGCCGATCTCCTCTCTGGAGTTCCGCCAGCTCCTTGGCACTACAGCTTGGTGTGGGGGTTTCATAAGTATCGTGGAAGGTTGTATAATCCACTTCATAAAACCCTTTTTCTAGGGTAAGGACTGGGTTGAAGCGGTGCCCCCACAAGACTTCTCTGTCCACATAGGAGCTGCGGGCTTGGCAGGTCATTCCTAAAAATAAGGCAAAAATAAGGGCAATGAGGTTGCATAAGAGCCTTGGGCGGCTGTTTAAGCACATAGCAAACTGCACAGCCTTCTGCTACACCAAACTGTTGCAAGGCCATAATCTACAACGAGAAGAACAGCAACAGACAGCAACTGGACAACACAAAAGATACTGCATGCATGTTTATGCTTCATCATTAAAAGGGGAATTCAATCCATAGTCACGACAGCTATGATCACTTTTTCTGATCGAAGAAATGTGTAAGGATAATTCTTAGCTACGCTCTCTCTGTACACCGCTGGCTGCATCCACTTTCTTCCTCCCTGGATACGCACAAGCTGCATACCGATGTCCTCTTGTGTATGGCAGACAGCTCATTAAGCAGTCTTTTCTCTCTCTTTGTATGCAGAGCATCTCACCTTTACCAAAGGCCCTGTTCACAAATACTGCAGTGACTTGTGTTTTACGGCACTGGAAGAATGCAGGATATCTCCAAGGACACATAGAATACAATTGTTTTCTATGTGTCCTGTTCACACCACAACGCTGGTGTCATGTGCAGTGCGATGCACTGCATTAAGTGCCACATGTATGCATTTTAATGCAACACAATGCACATTAACACAATGTAAATCTATTGAGAAAAAAAAAGCTTTTTTTTTTATAAAATTTTGTTACTTTCAAGGACCCATTGCAATTTAACGTGCAAAAAAACCCCAACACTTAAAAAGGTGATTTAACCCTTTTTGCTGCCAAATTACATACGTAGTACGGACATGACAGCGGGCATTTTGCACATATTCCCAGTGGCTACCCTCACCAGGATTGTGTGTGAGCCCAGGTTCACACTGAATGTGGGTTAGAAATCATGTGAATTCAGCTGAACTCGTACGATTTCATGCCTGCATGTCAGTCCGACTCAAGGAGCAATTTCAGAGACATCAGTGCAGGTTTCTGCACAGATGCCTATACATATTGCCCCCCCAAGTCGCCGAAAGTAGTACAGGAACTATGTTTGTGAATCGGTTCATATGTGTCCCTAGCCAGCTTGGCCGGTAAAGGATGTATTGCAATGCGATCTGCATTGCATTACATTCAGTGGAGCTCAGGGGAGGATTCAGTGAGGGTTCGGGTGGCCGCATCGCTGGATCCTGGGACAGGTGAGTATGTGTTTATTAAAAGTCAGCAGCTATACTTTTTGTAGATGCTGACTTAACACAAAAAAGACTGGAACTCCGCTTTAATCTGCTTCCACCCAATCCCGCCCAAATGGACGTTTAACCGCTAAAAAAAAATTGTAAACATGTAAAATGAACACTTCTGGGGGGTATTTAATGGGGTACAAGTAACCTCAAATCCTAAAATCTGGTATTTTGTTATGAATGAACCAGACATATTGTAATTAATTAACTTTATGGAATTACTTTCATACTTAACCTCTTGCTAACCAGCCGCCACAGTTATACTGCGGCAGGTTGGCCAAGCTGCACGAATCGCCGTAGGTGTATGTTGGTTCATGCACAAGGTTCTGCCAGCGTGGAAGCCAGTCAGCGGGTCTGGCGGACTCTATGTCCGCCGGCGATCTTTCCCTGCATAGACAGAATGGGGATCTGCCAACATAAACAAGGCAAATCTCCTGGTTCTGACAGGAGATGACACAGGATTTTGTCTTTCTGTCTTCCTGCAGGAAGATGGATCTAGGTGTTGTCCCAGGCAGCCCAGCCCCCCCCCCCACATAGTTAGAAACACACTGAGGGAACACTTGTAACCCCTTGATCGCCCCCAATGTCAACCCCTTTCCTGCCAGTGTCATTGGTACAATGTCAGTGCATATTTTTAGCACTGATCACTGTAATAATGTCACTGGTTCCCCAAAAAAGCGTAAAAAAATGTCAGTTAGGTGTCCGATCTGTCTGCCGCAATGTCGCAGTCCAGCTAAAAAAAATCACTGATCACCGCCATTACTAGTAAAAAATAAATAAAAATCTTTCCCCCTATTTTGTACAAACCAATCAATATACGCTTATTGGGGTTTTTTTTTTTACCAAAAATATGTATCAGAATACATATTGGCCTAAATTTTATGAAAACAAAATGATGATTTAAAAAAAAAAAATTATTGGGTACGTTTTATAGTAGAAAGTAAAAAATGTTTTTTTTTTTTTTTTTTTTTCAAAATGGTCGTCTTTTTTTTTTTCATAGCGAAAAAAATTTAAACCGCAGAGGTGATCAAATACCACCAAAAGAAAGCTCTATTTGTGGGAAAAAAAATGACAATTTTATTTGGGTACAGCATGACCAAGCAATTGTCAGTTAAAATAACGCCATATTGCAAAAAATGGCCTGGTCAGGAAGGGGTAAAACCTTTCCAGGGGCTGAAGTGGAAGAATGGAGTTTATTTTTTTTCCCCATTCATACTTACCTAGGTGGATGCTGCATCTGTCCGCCGCCGGCTCTAACACTGAGAACCGCTGATCGCTCGGTTCTCAGTTCTTCTTGAGCAGAGAGCTGGAGACTGCCAGTCACTGCTCTCCGCTCTGCCCCCCTCCTCGCTCAGTGGAGCGCTGGGCTGTGGAGGGGGTGGGAGCAGCCGGCTCAGGTTCTCAGCAGCTCGCCGAGAGGCTGACCTTGGTGCCGGTCTGCCTGCTAAGAAGGATAACCATCCCAATGAGCCAGTCAGATTATATAATTTCACTGTTCAAGTGTTTATTGTAAGCATTACTTAAATGCAACAGGAAAGAAAATAAGGGTTTCCTGCTCCGCAGGGCATGGCGGTGCTGTGCGACAGAGCTGTGCAAATCTTTTTTTTTTTTTTTTTGAAAATCTTTTTATTGAGTATAAGACATACAAGTAAACAACAACAGTAAACCTGCCACAGCATTGGGACTAGACCCACGCAGGAGTCAGTGCCAGCTGGCCATTGGGCTGCTTCCAGAATTAGGGTCGAGCTGTGCAAATCTTAGAACTGGACTGACAGGAATACAAAGCCTTAGGCAAGTAAAACTTGTATTTCATATATGTATTTATCTGTCTGACGTCCAGCTTTAGAAATAATGAATGCTATTCAGTGAGGATGGCATATACAGATTACTGGATATACAGCCTGTAATAAGGTAATACTGGTCATTTTTTTGTAGTGTTCAAGAGACCCTAAAACGTCTTTTGTTTTAAATAACAGATCCAATGATGGCATCCTGCGGTTATTCTGGCACGTGATACAAAGAGCAATGTATTAGTGACCCCCAGCACAAATTGTTCCACAAAAGGGGATGGACACCAACATCACCCGTTCTCTACCCTGGAGTACCGCCTCATCCTATACCGGGGAGATCACCATACACACACAATACAGTGGATGAGCATGTCAGAGGACTGTTTATGGATGTGTTTGATTCCAACAATCAGAATCCTGAGTGTATACAGTATCTAGCTTCAGAATGATGAAACATGTTCTCTATGGGTTACTGCACAATTTTGCATTGCACATTAAAGGGGTTATAAAGGTTTGTTTTTTATTTTCTAAATAGGTTCCTTTAAGCTAGTGCATTGTTGGTTCACTTACCTTTTCCTTCGATTTCCCTTCAAAATTTTTTTTTCTTTGTCTGAATTTCTCACTTCCTGTTTCTCCTCAGTAAACTTCACACCATCATCTGAGCGGTGTTTAGTCAGCCAGAACAGTTTACTGAGGAGGAACAGGAAGTGAGAATTTTAGACAAAGAAAACAAAGAAAAAAAAACATTTAGAAGGGAAATCGAAGGAAAAAGGTAAGTGAACCAACAATGCACTAGCTTAAAGGAACCTATTTAGAAAAAAAAATGAACCTTTACAACCCCTTTAAGATACTACAGATGAATTTATAAATATATCCACCTCAACATAGAAATCATCAGCTCTATCACTCCAGCAGCACCAGCTACAAGGGGTTAAACAGTCTGGCTGCAGGCTGTGTGTAACTGAACAGCTTATGTTATTTATTGCCCTGCTTAATGTCCCTTGAAACACAGCATAAAGTTAGTTTTAGTGCTAACCTGAGAGTCACAGAGGTCAAAGAATGATGATTTATAGGCTCCTGTACCCAAACAACATCAAATAAAGTCACTGCAAATATGTCCCTTATTTCACATGATCGGCTGGCTGCTTGGCTATCGTAGCTCGATCAGTAATGGAAAAAAACACAAAATGCACATAACATTCAAGGTGATGTAACTGTGTCTGGAAACTATAACATTAAACTTCAATGAGATGTGTGTCCAGCAGAATTTTCTACAAAAAAACCCCTAATGGTGCATATTGCTGCATGAGCCCGGCAGGGAGACCAGTGAACCGAGAACTGTGATATTCAAATGCAGATATAAGTTTACCCCAATAACACTGTTTAAAAAGCCAATTCTACTCTTTCAGGGCTAAAATTGCAACAAAAGATAGAAAAAAATAATAAAATAAATAAAAACCTCTCTAAAATTAATTATTATCATTAAGAATCAATTGACATTTTGTGAAGGATTGTGGGGGACCCTGTACCAGTGGGGGAAGATTTTAAACCCAGTATCCTAAATTTTGCGAGAAATTAACGCTTTTATGAACCAAGCTAAATATCCAGATTTCTTGTTGTTCTAAGAAAGTAAACCTTAAATATTCGTCTAGGACATGGTTTCTCAGCTCAGGGGTGTGGTCACGAGTAGAGATGTACAAATGTCCAGAAATTCTGAAGGCATGGGAAAAAAACTTTTCGCCTGCTTTTTTTTTCTTACACTGGGAAGGTGAAATGCGGCATACATAAAAGGATTATGCTTGAAATAAAAGTATGGCTTATTCAGTAAATCAAATAAACTTTCTTTTTAAAATGCTATACATTACAAATGGAAAAACAAAAGGTCTGTATATGATGAGAACATTTCACCTATACATGAGAACAGGTAACCACCCCCCTTTCCCTCATAATAATATAAAAGCTTCCTGCCAATATACATTTTCAGTTATTGACAATGCTGATCCAGAAGCATATATTGCGAGTTTGGTTTTCCTGATTTTCAGGTGTGATTTTCTTTATAAATGAAGGGATTGTGTATTTTTGGACGGCTGTGGTTTGTAACACTTCCTTACTTGAAGATGTTGCTGTTGAAGAAACACTTTGTGGTGATCCAAAAGCAGCGGAACAAGTGTTTCTGCAATGAGAATTCTAGAGGGAAAAGCTACTTACACTTTCATTATTTTCCTCATCATTTCATGCAATAAAGTATTTTTAATCTCTTTAGGTAGGGCATCTCTGGCATGCAAGGACGTGTTTTGTCATCCATGTAGCATTTGGAAAATAAGATTTCTCACAATATGTGCAAATTGCAGCTTTGTGCTCAGCAGAAATTGCAATAATTTAAGACTTTACATAAAGTCTCAGAAATCTCTCATTAAAGTCTTCATGTTATATAGTTTGAATACCATGTCATAAATATATTACTTATTGTAAAAGAACATATTCCACACTTTTTTCCCCAATTTTTTATGGAAAAAAATGGCTTTGAAGAAAAAACTGAAAAAAATTTAAAAACAGGTCAGTAGCATGATTGGGTATAAAGAGAATCTTAGAGATTCTCAGAAGTAAAGATAGGCATAGGTTCACCAATCTGTGAAAAGCTGTGTCTAAATTTGTTCATAAACGACCTGGAGGATGGGGTAAACAGTTCAATCTCTGTATTTGCGGACGATACTAAGCTAAGCAGGGCAATAACTTCTCAGCAGGATGTGGAAAGTTGAAAACCGTTCAAAAAAATCTGAACAAATCAATGGGGTGGGCAACTACATGGCAAATGAGGTTCAATGTAGAAAAATGTAAAATAATGCATTTGGGTGGCAAAAATATGAATGCAATCTATACACTGGGGGGAGAACCCCTGGGGGAATCCAAGATAGAAAAGGGGTCCTAGTAGATAACAGGCTCAGTAATGGCATGCAAAAAAAAGCTGCTGCTAACAAAGCAAACGGAATATTGTCATGCATTAAAAAGGGGATCAACTCCAGAGATAAAACGATAATTCTCCCGCGCTACAAGACTCTGGTCCGGCCGCACCTGGAGTATGCTGTCCAGTTCTGGGCACCAGTCCTCAGGAAGGATGTACTGGAAATGGAGCGAGTACAAAGAAGGGCGACAAAGCTAATAAAGGGTCTGGAGCAGTGGTCATCATCCCTGTCCTCAGGGCCCACTAACAGGCCAGGTTTGCAAGATAACTGAAATACATCAGTTGATATAATTTGCTGCTCAGTGATTGCAGTATTCTAGTCTGCATCTCCCCAAGGTAATACTTAAAACCTGGCCTGTTAGTGGGCCCTGAGGACAGAGTTGATGAACACTGGTCTGGAGGACATTAGTTATGAGGAAAGGTTGCGAGCACTGAACTTATTCTCTCTGGAGAGGAGACACTTGAGAGGGGATATGATTTCAATATACAAATACCGTACTGGTGACCCCACAATAGGGATAAAACTTTTTCACAAAAGGGAGTTTAACAAGACTCGTGGCCACTCATTAAAATTAGAAGAAAAGAGGTTTAACCTTAAACTATGTAGAGGGTTCTTTACTATAAGAGCGGCAAGGATGTGGAATTCCCTTCCACAGGCGGTGGTCTCAGCGGGGGGCATTGATAGTTTCAAGAAACTATTAGATAAGCACCTGAACGACCGCAACATACAGGGATATACAATGTAATACTGACATATAATCACACACATAGGTTGGACTAGATGGACTTGTGTCTTTGTTCAACCTCACCTACTATGTAACTATGTAACAGTGTCAAAACTATTTTAGAATAATGTTCCCCAACATAAAATTGCAAAGACTTTAAATATTTCATGATCTGCAGTAAAAAAATACCATCAAAAACACTGAATCTGAAAAAATCTGTGTGCAAGGGACAAGGCCAAAAACATAATATTGAATCTTTTTTTTTTTTGGCCCTCAGATGGCACTACATTAAAAACAGACATGATTCTGTGAAAGACATCACTGCAGGAGCTTGGGAATACTTCCAAAAATCACTGTTTGTGAACACAGTTCACCATGGGATCAAAAAAAATGCAAGGTAAAGCTCTATTCTAACATGCAAAGAAGAAACCATATGTGAACATTATCCAGAAATGCTGCGGTTTTCTCTGGACCAAAGCTCATTTAAAATGGTCTGTTGCAAAGTGGAAAACTGTTCTGTGGGCAAATGAATCAACTTTTAATATTCTATGGTACAACATTCCGCTCCCAAAACTCCAGCAAGTGGTCTCCTCAGCTCCCAGACGTTTACAGGGTTTTGTTAAAAGAAGAAGGGATGCTACACCAAAGTAAACATAGCCCTGTCCCAACTTTTTTGAGATGTGTTGCATATACTTCTGTCAGGCAGAGTGATTTCCACCCAATAGAAGATTTCTAGTCCCGACCTTTGACTTGCTGTCATTCACAGCAAAATTAGTATGAATGCAAGCAAGCCATTGTACATGCTTAATCCTATGTAGGTTGGTCCTTCAGCTCCTTTTAGAACCTTTGTTTACCATCAGATTGTATTGTGTGGATTTGGGATGGGGGGGGGGGGGGGGGGTAGCCATTGAAGAGGTTTATAATTACATTTGTAATGTGCACCATTAAAGGGGTTAATGTGCTGCCACTGGTCAATGATGCATTAGTCACCAGTTGCAGCTAAATAACCCTTTTGTGCTGCATTAGTGGCACCAGTGTCAGTTAACCCCTTCATGCTGCTGTTAATAAACACTGCTACAACAATTATTTCGTCCAGGTAAACCAACACTTCAATAAGTTCATGTCATCACAGTTCGCTCCATCAAACACCAGAATGTTGCAGGGCATCCTGTAAGACCTTGTGGCATCCAATTGAACTCAAAAGTACCCCATCGGGCAGATATAAGTGGTTTTCTCCTGATCATCATGGTGCATGGGGATCCGATGGTACCCACTTCTGAGATCCAGCACGCTGAACCATTTGGCCCTGATAGACATTACAGAGCAGCTTATATTCAAGAAGTGGTGTACTGGTCTTGGAGTGTTCATTATTTGAGGATGCAATAGTAATGCATATTCTCAGTGATCCCTTTTTCTTCCTCACCACCAAAATGGGAGGAGAAGAATAGATGTTTCCTGACTCCCGCCCATTTCAACTCTGCAATCTGTTCAGGTACGCTAATGAGATTCGCCAAGACCACAGAAAGGTTTGTCCTTTGGCAGACAAATGTTATGCTGCGCACCCCACGTCAAACTTGTTTCTGGAGAACACTTTCTGCCAATTCAGAAGTTGTGCTTTGGCCCATTCTTTCCAGTGAGGCCTCATGGGGAGTTCTTTGAATAGAACTGGTCTTCTGACAATTTGGGTGCACTTGTCCTATCATCATTTGCCCAAAGCTTTACTGGAGAATCAGTAATATTATGTACACTAAAAGGAACTTTCTCATGGGTTCTCTGTCCTTTGTCAAAACTACTTCTGGAATGCATTCCAAATTCAAATCTTCATAGATCATGAGAAAGAATAATGTAAGGACAAGGTTGATCCCAATTCACTTCGGCTGAAGCCTACAAACACATTACTTCACCTGGATGCAAGACCTTTTCCATCTTGTCCAACTTCCATAGCTTTTCCACTCCTTCAGCTGGGGTCTTCTGCTCTTGAACCAAATGTTGGTACACATGAGATGTACACTTTCAGGGGTTTAATCACTCTCTGAAACATAGAGAGTAAGTAACCATTGGACCAAGTCAGTGTTCATCCCCACCATCATGGAATTTCAATTACCCCTGGAGGGTGGGGCCAATGTGTCAGAAGTCTCTGGTTGTCCTATCATTGTGGGTCTGAATTCATGCTTGACTGGGAGATACCCATCATAGGGGAGCTTCTTTGTCCCTATGCCCTGGATCGTCAAACTTCCACAGGGGCAGGTGCTTCTGGTGTTTGTCATAGAAGTTGCAGAAGTTCAAGGTCACTTGCTCCAGAGTCCAGAAGGGCTTTCGTGTTTACACCTTACAATTGAACAAGCACTATAGGAAATGGCCGTCAGTGAACTTGCTTGGAGGAGCTGAGGGGACTTGTTCAGCAGTTTGAGCTTGATCCCCTCTTTTGATCTAATGGTGGTTATTTCCTTCTAGGTCAATGGTTTTGGGTTTGGTGTGCACTGATCTCCCACCATCTGATGCCTCAGTCTGAGTATAATTTGGGTGGCCTAATCGAGGCTTTAGATAAAGCCTGACACAAAGGTTTGGGCTGCACCCACCCCTTGTTTTGAATCTGGGAACTAGAGCCGGCTGAATTTGTTACATACCTGGGTTGGTTAGGACAGCCACGCGGTAGTGACCATTATAGCAGACCATGCATCTTGACAGCTTTGCAATGAGAGTATTCTGTGGTGCCTTTGTCTGGGTAGGACATGACGCAATCTTGGCAGACAGCAGAGTCATTAGCTCCATCATCTGAGACATCGGCGTCTTTAAAGCAGCTACTTTGGATTGGACCTCCACTGTGCCAATAGTTCCTACCTCCACAATAGATGCATTTGAGGAACTAATGGCAGCTTTATAAGCCTTACACAGAGCCTCTTCTCAAATAATCATATTCAATTTGAAGTTAATGGCTTATTCTGGTCTCTAGTTCAAAGTTTCAACATTATGGGATCTAAAGAGAGAGCCCCTTAAAGAGTCTGTGTCAACAAAGCTTGCATGTGTTGCCTGGCTCAATGCTAACTTTCGGAATGATCTGGTGTAGAATCTTATCCAGCTGCACGTGATAGGTGTGAGAGAACATGTAAACCAATTCAGAACAGTCTTCTATGCTCCCATAAATCTCCAACAAGTCTTCTAGACACTCAGTAGTTGAGGATGGGGTGGCGATAGTATCTGGTCTGAATCCAGTGCTAAGGAACCAGAACTTTCTGGGTATCTAAATAGGTATACTTGCCTGTGTAAGCTGGGCTTAAAGATCTTGTTAACTGCAGGCTATCCCCTTAAAAGACAGTTAGGATTCCTCTCCTCCATTCTAATAAAGCATAAGGGCGAGAAGCTGCCTGGTCACCTTTTGTGTCCACCACAAATGTTTTTTTTGTCCAGGTACTAATGTTCTAAATTTCTGGATCTGTTCATCTGTCCAGGTGAAACCAGCAAGGCCTTCAACTACATAGAGCCCAAACCTGCCATTCTGTGATTTACACCACTCCGCAGCAGTGAAGGTGTCCATCATGGTAGCCTAGCTGGTGGAGGCGGTCATCACTTTTTTTCTCAGTCACAAATTCAAATCCTCGATTAGGCCCCCCTACCCCTGGAGAAGCTGCAGAATGGTCTTGTGATTTATCTGCACACCTGAAGATGACACACCTCGCTCACAGAGCACTTCCCAGCACACTTTGGTATATTTCAAAGAATTTATTAGGCCACGTGTAGTCTAAATTAAGAGTTTTAACAATTGTACTTATAAATAATCAGTAAGAAAATAATGTTACTCTGAAAGATGTGGTTAAACACCTGCAGTATGCTATCAGTAATTACCAGAACTGAATTTCTTTTACCAAGCAACAGTATATAAAGACAGACCTTAACTTGATTTAAAAGGCCCTGTTTTTTACCACTGGACAGTGAATGATGAAAAAGAAAAAAATAACCGGCAAAGTTCGGGCCCTTGAGGAAAGCACAACAGTTCCCAGCAGACAAAAGATTAGCTTGTGCAAGGTTAGTTTCTTACCAGGCCCAGGGTGCCCTCTTCAGTGTCTCTGGACATGTGCTCGTATTCAGTGCAAAGCAACCAAGAGAAATAGGAGTTCCTGGGATTTCTCTTGCAATCCTGCAGAGATATTCCCTCTTTTCCTTCCTTACAAGCAGTGGGAGTGCTTTGATCCAACCTCACACCTTCTCTGGGAGAAAGCTCTTGTGTCTGAGGCAAGGTCCTGTGCAATGAGAAGTCTCTCGAAGGTCTCAACCAATTGTGGTCAGCTATGGCAGGATTCCATTCAGCCAGTAGTCCAGTCTCTCCATTCAGCCAGCAGTCCAGTCTTTGCACTTAATGACAGCCCCAGTTAACCTGCATGCAGTATAGGTACAGTATATTCTTGGCCCAGGTGCAAGGTAGATGTGGTTCAGATATGGTAAAAGTTCGGTATAATGCGGTATTGGATTGGGTACGCTTGGTGTCCTGCTTTCAGTGGCTTAGTCCCTGCTAGCAATATCAGCAATGAACCAATAGCCCCCCTCACCAGTCCCTGGGACGCTGCGGTGACCTCTCACTGTACAAGGTGGGAAGCAGAGGGTGAGTGAACGCTCCATTCTCCCTGCTGGAGTAGTGAAGATGCATTGATGTGGGAAGCACTGCACAGATCTTCGCTGGTGTGGTCTCTCTCTCTCTCTCTCTCTCTCTCTCTCTCGTTCCAATCAGCACGTGATCCACCCACAGATCCCCTGCGGATTAGAGGATAATGGGTGGATGACAGCTCTGTGTATGCTTAGTTTATGCAGAGCAGACATGGACAGAGCCTGCTCTGCTCTATTGGCGGCCGGGCGTATACAGACTATGCTTTCCATTTACACCCACCTACCTTCGATCCACCTATATGGAAGAGAATGTTTGCTTTTAGTGGACCAGATGGGATTGGAAGTAGGCAGCTGTAAACAGACACATGTCCATTTACACCTGCCATTCCATAGGAATAAATGAACTGTCCAATCAGGCCCCCCTGAAAAACTGACAGGTGGACCTGATTGGAAAAATTGTTTGAAAGGGGTCCAACTCCCTTGGTGCCAAGAGGAAGCGCTTTCCCATGCAGTTTATTAAAAATTCTCTCTCCACTACTCCTACTAAACAGTGCCTATAGGAATTTGAATTGTTAGGAGTCGATCCTTCCCATTATATCGCTGCTGTCTCAAACTACCACTCCCAGAATTCTCAGCGCAATGCATAAACGTCTATGGGCTTGCTTGGCTTTAGCTCTGGCTGCTAAGGAGGATGGTGCAGCATGAAATCGCTATTTCCATTGAAGGATGGAAGAATAAAGTGCAATGTATCCATTTCCATATTGCTGTAGCCCAGCATCTAACTACACTCCTATTCTATGTACGGTTAACATTTCAAAAAATACTTTCACAAAAATGACTCAAGATCCCAAAATTATAAAATTTATTGATGTATGAAATATGGGACATAATTATATATATGGTCTATAAAATGAATGGTTGCCCTATAATTATATACTATGATTAAATAATAAATTACTCAATTACATGATGCATCGTTATATAATTACTTAAATGAATGATAACCATTCACTTTAAAAACGTAGAAATAAGGTCAAAAACTCTTGGGAATCCTGGGAGTCTCACCTAATATGAATCAAGTCAGACTGGCTCAAAAATTACAACATGGTAAGGCTCCATGCACAATGGACTTAAAAAAAAAAAAAAAAAAAAAGGCCTCGCGACTCTCACCCCTTCATAATTAAAAGGTTCTTTTTTTTTTTTCTCTTTCCTCCTTCTTTTTCCGGGAAGGGAAAGTCACTATCACATACACAAGGTGGAAGACGCACTATATTAGGTTACACAAACTTAATAGGGGATTAAGGGTACTATGGGGGGGAATAAACTGGGGGGAACTGGGGGTTAATTAATTAAAAGAAGGAAAGGGGGATGGAGAGGGAGAGGGAAAAGAAAAGGAAAAAAAAAAACAGCAATAAATAAAATATTATCAAAATAAAGTGAGTAGGGGTAACAAATTATATCAGGAAGAGGGGGGGAGACTGTGGACTACTCTTGACTTTTTTTGAAAAGTATATTGAGATTGATCCATGTGTTTTGTTGATTGTGGTCCTTTTTGTGTTTTTTATTTATTTGTTATATATGTATCTATAAGTATTGTATAAGGATGTGTATATACAAGAATTTGTAATAATGTGGATTGTTTTTTGTATATGTGGAAAATCTATTAATAAAAATAATTGAAAACTAAAAATTAAAAAAAAAAGGCCAGTTCCCCAGGCAGGAAAAAACACTCAGAGTGTTTTTTTGTACACGTTTAGGCGCGTTTAGCGTTTATTGTGCTAGAAAACTCAAATTAAAAATGCAAACCAGAAGGGTTTTTTCCTGCTTGCGCTTCTAAACCTCTTAATGTGCATGGACACATAGGATAACATTGTGCTGCTTCTACAGGCAAAACACAAAAGTCCTGTAGAAACAACAATTTTTTAAGCCAGTGTGCATGTACCCTTTGTCTAAAAACACCGCAAGAAGTCCAAATCACTTTCACACTTCGAAAACAGACACTATTAAACTGATAAGAAATATAAATCTCTAAGAAAAGTCACAGTCAGTAAGCCAGCTTGTGCTTCTTCACATATCATCACAGCCACATATAGTTCAGATACATTCATTTTATAAATTCTAAATCTGTATATCTTATGATCCATATTTGGCTATCATTATATTGAATTAGCGATTGCGTTCTTGAAGACCAATTTTATCTTTTTCATATTTTTTATTTTTCGATTTGTTAATTTTATACACTATTTAATTTTTAGTTAATTTTTTTTACTATTTTATGCCATGTATTATTATTACATTTTTACTGCCATCACCAATACTGCTGATGGTACTGTATTACGATATGAGTGATGCTCTTATTATAAATAATTTATGGTCATCCTCATTACCATCATTTATATTATTAATACTATTCTCGATTTAATATTTTCACACTTTTTATTCTCTTACTGGTATTTGATCTCCAGCATTCTGATTAATGTGGCAAGTTAATGTATACATTTTTTCATTTCTACTTTGTGTTGTATTTTTAGCCCTGACTTTATTATAATCAATCTGTAATTGGGGAGAAAAAAAAAAAAAACTCTAATTGGAGTTGTACATCACAGTGTAGCACTTTACTTCTGGATTCACCCATCCCAACCACAACCAAAAGGTGACCGTGGAAACCTTCAGCTTGCAGAAGCTGCCAGCCCAATAATCAGATTCTATTTACCCCACCCCGTACTACTGGATGATAACACTTTAAAATAAACCTAGAATGAAACCTCAGGGTTCCAAGTGCTATGTATCTACTTTCCCAGGGCGAGGACAGGACAGTTCTAATTTATTTAAACGAGAAACAGCAGAAATCATGGCTGTGCTATTGCAGAAGATTGAAAGCAGCAGCAACTGAGGTTTTATAAGATAGGCTTCAAGCATGTCATACAAGACTGGCTTCAGGGGTGCCATACAATGAGCCCTTCTTTGTGCACTGTGCCAAGGCTGGCATGCAAGTCAAATGTATTTAAAGTCAGAAATAAGTATTCTATTATTCACTGTAATGCAGCAGTCAGAAAGAAAATTACAGTGTAGGCAAAACTATATTTTTTTCTATTCTGGATGGGTAGGAGAGGGTTATAACCCTTTTTTCCCCCATCCCCCCTATGGGAGATTTCCCTTCACTTCGTCTGCCTTACCCAAAACAGGTAGTGAGAGGAAATCCCTCCAAAGTGATGGAATCCCAGGGTGTCAACAGAAGTACCAGAACTAGTGTCCCCATTGGAAGACTTCCCCATGATTCCTGTTCTTAAGTCAACCCAAAAATTTAGATTTTCCTTTCACTTCCAGCAAGAAACAGGACAAATGGAGAGAATGAATCTCCCCAACAGGGGAACCAACCGCAAAAAAAAATGGACAGACTTTGTAATCCCTCTCCACTCTATCCAAAAATAAGTTGTGCCTTTAGTTACACTTTAGGAAACCAATAATGTGCACTCAGCAAAGTTCAAAATGACAAGGCCATTAATCCTTGAGGAAGAAGTAATAATACTAAATGGACCACATGCATCATAAACTTGGTTAACACCAGTGAAATATTTAATCTCACCTGAACATAAAAATTAAAATAAGATTACAAAAGAAATGCCCTGAACAGTTTATGAATAATATGATGCATGATGGTCTATATTGTTCTCCAGAAGTAATTTTATTCCGTAGGACAAACGATGCTTACATATTTATAAAGCTCATAAAGATCTTTTTTTTTTTTTATATTTTTCTACATCATAAGTTTTCTTGAAGACATAACAGAACTGGAAACAATAGAACTACAATGCATTAGGCTGCTACGTGTGGTTTCTTCCTAGTTGTTTTATGTGTCTAGTGACTGTAGACTCCTGGCGACCCCTCAGAAATGTGATATACAGTATTTTGACTATTTTCCGGGCTTGTCAGGGGAGATAAAAAAAAAAAAAAAAAGTATAATACCAGAACTTCCCTGCATTCTAAATACAAGGAGCCAGACAACAATTAACCAACTAGAATATTTTTGAATTTCTGGAGGGAAATATGGGCACTGAAGTAAACCCACATAACATTACTATTCCATGCAGATTGGATTCTATAACTGGAGTCAATAAACCAGTATGACTAGTGCATTAATATTCTTATACTATTTAAAAAAGGTGCAGAAGAAAATGCAGATAAGTGTAAAATTGTTATGTAGCCTTTCTTTAAAGTGAACCTGCAGGACAGATATGGGGGCCAGAATGGCTTTGATCTTAAAGGAGCAGATATATCCCCGCCATCTTACCATGGTCTCATAAATCGCTCAAACAGAACAAGCATACAGCTAGTGAGGTTTCCCATTCTGTATATTTGTTCCAGCTCAGAGCAAGAATCTAGATGGCATCCTGGAGCATAAAACAATGCGATGGAATCTCCCAAATTTTTTTGGTCACGCAGTTTTACTGTGCCCTGAATACATAGGAAGAGAAGATCTAAACTCCAAGATATTGGATAGGAATGTAACAATGTCAACCAAATGCTCTAAAAGCTTTGGACAGCAAAAGATAATTTAAACACAAGGTTCAGGTATATATTACACACTAACAAGCACACAGTGTACATACATACACGCCTTCTGGTATGTTAATTCATGACTATACATTAGCATACTAGAGATTAACACAATGGACTGCTTTGCTCAAGTCACAGTATGACCTATTATATAATGTGGGCAGTGTGCAGCAGGAAATGATGAAAACAGCAATTATTTTGAATACAGAGATTCAACATTCCTGTGTAATGGACCGATTGTTGTTGCAAATTCTCTTCACTTACCCTTCAACTCTGTCATCTCACTCCTTGATTGATCCATACCCATGACCACTAAGAAGCTTTTAATCTTGCAGTTTGTTGTAGTTGAAACCTCATTTCAGTAAAGCAGGTCTGGGAAAATAACTGCACTTCGACAACACGCCAGTATAACAAACATAAATTATACACAACACACATTACCAGTCCAAAAGGTTTATCGGGATCATACTTGCTGCCAAAACGCACACAGGAACCTTGACAAATAACTATCACTATTATCTATGGGTGATTCACCACACAAACATGTACAGTACAAAGCTGCATATTTTACTAAACAGAAATTAGGCTAAAGATCAATTTTTTACAGGAGTAAAATATTATGAGCATAGGTGTGGGCAGCCAATTGGATTAGGGTGTGTGCCCCAAAGCTCAAAACGCACATGTCTTTCTCTGCAGCCTCAGCTGCACTATACAGTGAATGAATGGGAAGTGCTCTGTGCTGAGCGCCTTCTTGTTCATTCACAAACTGAAGCTTAGTAAATATAGTTTACTATTCTTCAGTTATGAATGGACACTGTGAGCGAGTGTGTTCACTGTGTTAGTTTAGAAAAGGAAGGGACCAGTAAAAATTACATATTTATGAGCCCCTTCCCCCACTCTCCATCCTGAAACATCCTCCGCAGCAGCTGGGGGGGGAGACTAGAGGAGGGAAGCCAGCAGCATGGGAATCGGCACTGGGCATAGTGATTACGGTCTCTCCACATGCCTATGATTATGAGTGAATACTGATGTGCTCCAGCAGCAAGATCTCCTAAGGCTACTTTCACACTGAGGCACTTTACAGGTGCTACATCGCTAAAAATAGCGCCTGTAAAGAGCCTCTCCCGTGTCTCCAGTGTGAAAGCCTGAGGGCTTTCATACTGGAGCGATGCGCTTACAGGACGGTACAAAAAGTTCTGCAAGCCGCATCTTTGCAGCGCTGTAGGAGTGGTGTATTCACTGCTCCTAAAGCGCCCCTTCCCATTGAAAACAATGGGGCAGCACCGCTATGTGGGTTTTTTTTAACCCTTTTTCAGCCGCTAGCGGGGGTTAAAACCGCCCCACTAGCGGCCGAATAGTGCTGCTAAAACAACAGTAAAACGGCGCTAAATATAGCGCTGCTTTACTGCCGACGCCCACAACGCCCCAGTCTGAAAGTAGCCTTAGGGAAGATTTTGTCTCTGCTGACCTCCTCCAGCCATGACGTCTCACTTAACCAGCTGCATCAGTAGTTTCAATTTGAAGAAGCTCAAACTGCTGCGTGTATATCCGGCTTTGAAATCAATGGCCTAGCACAAGTATACAGATAAGGACTTATAACTTTCTCTAAATTCCCTCATCTGCAAACTTATTTCTGCTCAGTGACCTAAAAATATTACATAAAAGAACATCAAAGTAACAGCCAATCTACCTGTATTTTGAAAAGAAGGTAGTCATTGGCAACCTCTGTTTTCTGAATATAAAGGTTCAATGTAAGGTGACCTACCTGTAGCTTCCACCATGCCTTCTAAGATGACCACAATCTCGAAGTCCTCCATTTCATGTTGCTCACGGGACATCTCCCAGAAGGGACTCTTTTCATTGATGTCATGTGAAATGATTAGCGGGGAGACCAGAAAGAGGCGGTCGTCTCCCGTATCAAAGCCAACATTAATGTCCGTCTGATTAAGTGGGATGAACTCTCCTTCCTTGGTCTGCTTGGATTTAATGAGTTTGGCTCGGATTGAGGCCTCCACAATATGGGAGCTTCGGAGATCTCCAACTCTAAACATGAGGCATAATTTACCATCTCGCAAGGAAATCACTGCATTGTTGGAGAACATCAGGGTTTCAGCTCGTTTTTTTGGCTGGCTTATCTTTACAAACATGCACCCTACCATGAGAGCATTAACGATAGAGCCAAGAATTGCCTGAATGAGAAGCAGAACTATTCCTTCGGGGCATTTCTCTGTAATAACTCTGTAGCCATAGCCAATGGTGGTCTCTGTCTCTATGGAAAAGAGAAAAGCAGAAACAAAGCCATTTAGATTCTCCACACAAGGAACCCAGTCCTTGTCCCCTAAATGTTCCAGGTCTCCTCTGAGATAAGCAATTAACCACCAATTGAGTCCAAAAAATAACCATGTAACTGTGTACACGAGCGTGAAAATAAACAGGCTAAAGTGCCACTTTAGGTCAACCATAGTGGTGAACATGTCACTGAAGTAGCGGTAGGTTTCCTTCACGTTGCCATGGTGAACGTTGCACTTGCCATCTTTTTCCATATATCGCTGACGCCGTTTTTTGTGCTCAGCTAAGTGATGCGAACGGTCTGCAGTCAAAGGCGGATTTTCACGAGCCTGCTTGGGTAACTTTTTAGGCTCCCTGGGTGCAATTTCGACATCCAAATCCTGGTCCATGGGAACTCTTAAATCTCGTGCCATAATGGGTGTATAACTGTGGGAAGCCAAAAAAAGAATGTTGAAAAAAATTGTGAAGAGTTTCAAATTATGCTACAAACTGATTTACTTACAACACAAAATAAAACTGAAAACAAAAGGGTTGAGATGTGTTTTTTCTCCAGAATAGCTGTAATTACCTTCCCGTGCCCTTCTATTTGTGGTCTGGTTATCTGGGAGTCCCTAATGCTCATATGTTTAGTGCAGGAGATGCGTTTCCAAATACACCACCATTAGGCTTCTTGCCATTTCTCACATTCCTAATTAAGCCAATCAAAGGGCCCAGCCACCAGACTTACCCAGAACATATTCAGGAAGCTTATAAATCCACCTCAAATATGTCCTGCTCTCCTAAATCTGGCTGCAATGGATTATATAGATAATTTTAGCATTGTTGCTTTTTAGGGTAGATGTAAACCCCATCACTTATATACGGTACTTTTATAAAATAATCCCTGGTAGTCCTGCTATAAAAGTCCTTGTTCTTTCCCTGTTTCTCATTAGTTCTCCTATATTGTCACCCTGTCACACAGGCTTATGATAGAGGCTACATATGGCCATTTCATGCAACCAGTGCAGCTCATCCTCCCAGTGGCGTCACTAGGGTTGGTGTCACCCGGTGCGAAAAAAAAAATGGTGTCACCCCCCCACCAACTATAGTCCCCCCTCAGTACAGACCCCCTCCACTAACTACAGACCCCCCTCCCGCAGTATAGATCCCTCTCCCTCAGTACAGACCCCCCCCCCACTAAGTACAGACCACCCTCCATCAATATAGACCCCCCTCAGTACAGTAGTAGTATAAACCTCCTCCCTCAGTACAGACACCCCTTCAGTGCAGACCCCTCCATCAGTACAGACACCCCCCAGCAGTACAGATACCCCTCCCAGTGCAGTGCTCATCTCAGCTTCCTGAGGAGACCATCAGAAGGGAGCTGTGATTTGCTGCCTGCGCTGAGCGCCGGTGCATTGCCATAAATTGCCAGACAACCGGACAGCTTCATGTATGTAATGTTTTCTATCATTTCTTTCCGGTGCATTGCCATAGAAGGTGCATTGCCATAGAATGAGAGCCAATAGGATGTGATGGAGGCGGAGCATCTCATCCGACGGCAAATCTCATTCTTTGGCAATGCACCGGCTGAGGCTGGAAGGAAGGAGGACACCAGGCGCTGCTGCGGTCATGTTGTTTCAGCCCAGCGGGCTGCGAGGTGAAGTGAACGGCAGTTAAAAATAAATTAAATAAATAAACCAACAAAAAAAATGACAGCTAAAACGGCAGCTAAAAAAAAATACAAAAATAAAAAAATAAACCAGGGAGGGTGTCACCCCTCTAGCGGGTGTCACCCGGGTGCGGACCACACCCCCCGCACCCCCCTAGCAACGCCTCTGCATCCTCCTAAGAGCCACTTGTGAATGCAGTCCATTCTCCTCCTTAGAACACCCACAGCCAGGAACACAAACACAGCATTCCTCCACTGTCTCCAACAGTCTAGGGGTTTCTTTTTTTTTTCTTTTTTTTATTGAGAACGATTAACTGAGATAGGGAGAGGGAGCATGGGATACCCCAGGAAACTGTAGAACTGAATAACTTGAGGACTCCTTAACTTTCTGGCTGCACAGTACAAAAAAAAATGAAGGTCCCACAGGATCTCTATGCTGATGGTGACTATTACTCTTTTCAGAGTTTAGAAAAGTGACACACAAGCACTAACTCCTCAGCAATTGGGTTGCTTACTCAGGATCTTCCGGGGTGGCCTCATGCCCATATCCACCAGACTTTTTTTCCTGCTGCTGCTGCTCAGGCCATTTATGAGCTCTTTCACCACTTTCTGGGCACACTTCCCTGAGGATTGGTTGGAGTGCCATAAATATTCAGGCTGCATTCCCTGCTCTTCCCCCCACTATGGTTCTAGAATCCTCTAGAAGACATGGAGAAGCAACAGAGCTGCAGCCCGTGAAATGCTAATCACCCCAAAATATAAACCCTGTGCTTCTCTGATTACAGTGGAGCTAACGAAATTAACTAGCAGCCTACTCTGCATTAGAAAAGTGCAACACAAGAATTGTCCACTGTTGTCACCATCAGGAAACCAGCCATCAATGCAGTGCATGTAGACAGAATTGACTGAAAAAAGGCTGCAAGAGGTTAAGAACACCGATACTGTATGTAACAAAGGATAAAAAAAGTGAAAAAACATAGATGGAAACATTCCACAGCAGACGTCTGAAATTGTGCCTTTCAGCACAGCACTACCTTCTTGATTTTATGGTGTCTTTCAATACAAGCACTCATTTACTGGCACAAACATTCTGCTATACTAAAGTATTTTGGAGATTACTTGCTACTTGTTTAGAATGGTCCTCCAGACTAAAAGTGACAGGAAGGAGTGCTGTCTTGTGTTCACTATCATAGCCAATTGGATTCTCTGGGCAGCACAAACACTTCCTCCTTCACTACTGGTCCTTAAACATTTTGCAGTTGTAAATTGTTAAAAGTATAACCAAAAAGGCAAAACTTTTTTTTTTAGTTTTGGATAGAATGGAGAGGTATTAATCACCTGTCAGGATTTTATTTTTTGCTTTCTGATCCAGTTAGGGAGATTCACCCTCTCCATTTGTCATGTTTAAGGTTATCATCGAAAGTGAAAGTTAAAAAAAAATCCTATATTTTGAGTTGTCACTTGAACAATAGTAGGGGGTATCTTCCAATGAGGACACTTGTTCTGGGGACCCTGGTGACAACCAAGGATTCCTTTACTTTGGAGGGATGTCCTCTCACTTCCTATTTTGACTATGAGACATTAAGGGAAGTGAAATCTCACCAATGGGACACAGATGGCAAAAAAATATCTGACAGGGGTTGTAACTAGGGTTGTCCCGATACTAGTATCGTTACCGATACAAATGCTCCTGATGCCTTATCCGATACCTGGTTGGCAGGCGGAGTCAGCAGGCAGAGTCCGTGGACAGAGAGGGAGGGCGGAGTCAGAGGGCAGAGTTGGTGGACTGAGAGGGCGGGCAGAGTCAGCGAAGCAGAGAGCATGTCCTCACCTGCAGTGGAACTAGCTAGGTAAACTGGCAGGGGTGTAGGGCGCAGCCGCACCAGGATCGGTGGCAGGAGCTGTCACAGTCGGTCGCAGTCAGCGGCTAAACATCCCGACGCCCATCTTGGTATACCCTGCATTCAGCTGCAGTAAGCCAGCAGCAGACATCTTGTTATAGTTCGGGCTGGGTGTAACAAGAGGTCTGCTGCTGCTTACTGCGGCCGAGTGCAGGGTGTACCAAGATGGGCATCACAGCATAGAATGTCAAAATACGTTCCTTATGTCGTTTATTGCTGCATTTCAGTGCCAGCCACCTGTCAGTGCCCATAAGTGCCACCTATCAGTGCCATCTATCAGTGCTCATAAGTGTCATCTATCAGTGCCCATAAGTGTCATCTATCAGTGCCAGCCACCTGTCAGTGCCCATAAGTGCTGCCTATCAGTGCCATCTATCAGTGTCCAAAAAGTGCCATCTATCAGTGCCGCCTATTGACAGAAGGGAGGAACCACAGTTAAACCAGGCTTAAGAGAATAATACAAATGATCACAAAGAATACAAATCAGCCAGGTTAGTTACCACCTAGCACAGCTAAATTTACCAGTATCCCCCGTTTAAGACAAGGGTGCTATGTGGAGCTTTCTGTTTCAGGAAGATGCAAATTCACATTGGAAAGATGTACATTGTGAATTTTCTAAAATTGTACAATATAATGTGAATGTACAATATGTAAAGCGCTGTGTAAATAGCCAGTGCTATATAAATACCTAAAATAAATAATACATTTGGAACGGAACTTAAAAAAAAATAATTAAGATTTGCTGCATTATAGGCAACCCCTAGAATTCTAATTTGCCTAAACAGTACCATTAAACTGTAATATTTTATCAGTTTCTCCTGAAAAATAGCATTACCCCTCTTGGTATGTCAATAGCCCCAGTCAATCCTGTGCCTCTAGCCTCATATCTGTATATCTGCAGTGTGAGCTCTAATGCACTAATTGCCTTTGACTGCTAATCTCAGGAGTTTTGGAGACTGATTAGGTGATGTCACCATGGTGCTGCACACTGTTCTCCTTGCGTATCCAGTAAGATACTGCCAATGGCAGTCTTTTTCTGACTTCTCTCTCCTCATAGCAATAAACATAATACTCAGTCGATCTATGCTGTCATGTCTGAGTACTCTCCACCCTATCCAATTATCTGGAGGCGGTTTGACCATACGTGCACATTTAATTGCCCTCAAATATCTATGAGTGACTGAAATCACATTAAACAGAACCTACGTTTTAGGAGTTAATGCACATTTTGGTTTTGGATAAGCCCATACATGCTCTTCTAGCATTTTGTTCCTTGTGTTACTTCACATCAACAAAACGTAAAAGAAAATGTAAAAAAAGCTTACAAATTTGCATTTACAGAGTAGTGCTCATGTCTGAACGCCTAGGCACTTGATCATGTGATCTCTGCTGAAAGGAAGGATCAGAGTTTAGACCGTTTGATCCAAACCTCAATAGGCATCATGTGAACAAGTGTCTGAGCCTTTATATTTGAGACCAACACTAGGAGGTGCTTGTCACAGTATTTTCTACAGGAAAGCAAAGTAGTTCAACTATTCCATCACTTACTTTATTTATTTGAACTGTTACTTTGCTTTAAATCAGAAACTTTAAAAGTGCTTCCAATAACCAATATGTCATCATTTGGCAAAATATGAATGACTGAACAAATATTTTACATCTATAACCCTTTTTTTTTCCCATGAGGATTAAAAATTATATATTAGGTGTATAAAGAAAATAAAATGGTAAAAATATAGAAATACTACTTGAGGGACATTTGGCTTGCCACATTCATATTTCCATAGATTATAATGAAGGGAGGGAGGAATAGATAATTGATCTTTGTATAGCCATACACTTTAATTCCACCGTCTTTGGTCTGTAGATATGGTGCAGGTCTGTGGGTGAGAGCAGGGAATATTACACAGGAATATCAGTTTTGATAGATTGTCATAGGAATGGGGACAGCAGCCTCTCAATCATTGCACTATGTATTCATCTTCTTTATTACTTTTCTACTCCAACTTAACATCCACCCCCTCCCTTCAGTCTTATAGAGGAACAAAAACACCTTAATGGAAATATACCACTAAGACTAAAAAGATAAAGGTTTGACAAAATTACATAATATACATTACGTTGGTTCCATGTGGTCTCCAAAATCAATGCATAACATAATAAAGAAATCAACCGGTTAATGGGTACAGTAACCTGATAAAGGTCACTGTGAAAGCATGACAAATGTCATGAGATATTGCAGCATGCAATAATAGATGGTCAAGCAGGGAGAAAATCATGATATACGGCAGAGCTCCAAAACTGAGGGGGGAACATTGAAAGCCTGTGATTGGTTAGAACATCGGGGAGGAAATACACAGCATACAATTTAATGCAAAACTTACTGAAACCAAGTCTATTAGGACTCAGGGGGATAAGTCTTGTTTTCCTGCATCTGACAGGTATGTCAAACATAGGTCAGCAGATACCAATTTAACGTAGAAGATAGTTTAGAGGTTGCAAATTAGCCGTTTAGACAGGTCTGTCCGATAAAAAAAATGCATTTGGAATGCAGGCAAAGCAGGTGAAACATCCTTTTCCCATCGAACGCTACATTTGATAAGAGGACCATTCTACAGGAAACCTTTCTTAAGATAACTTTCTCAATAAAAACATTCGCAAAATTAAAAGAAGAAATTCAATACACCTAGCACAAAGTTACCAAAGAAAAAAAAAAAAAGCATTTCACAAACGCGCGCGCGCGCGCACACACACACACACACACACACACACACACACCTTATGTGTGATCACCCTAACTACTGCTGCAACATTAAAAAAAATAAAAAAAATAATTAATTTTACCAAAAATAAAATTGTCAATCATATTAAATTTGTATAGTTGACGTGTTTCCTATAAAAATATAATTGTTATAAATTCTTTTTATTCAGAAGTTACAAAAATAATTTATAAGAAATATAATTGTAACCACTATCTTTCGATTATCTCCATGTTCGCTCTATTATAGGTTGAACAGTGAAAGGAAACCACCAACAATTTCTACGAAAAGTGCTTTATTCCCATCACACCGGGGCTGGTAAGGACACCAATGCCATGTTTACCTATAAGGCTGGATTCACACCTATGGCATTTTTAGTGCTTTTTGCATTTTGAAGATTTGCACTACAGTCCATTTAACATGGTTTCCTATGGAACACGTTCTGTAGTGCAAATTGCAAAATGCAAAAAGCACTAAAAATGCCTAGGCGTGAATCCAGCCTAAAACCACCAAAGCAGATTTCCCGGTGTTTTGGGATTAATTATCACGCATCTTCCCTTAGGCTGGATTCACACCTATACATTTTTAGTGCTTTTTGCAAATTTGCACTACAGTCCATTTAACATGGTTTCCTATGGAACACGTTCTGTAGTGAAAATCTGCATAATGCAAAAAGCACTAAATCCAGCCTTAAAGATGAAGTACCGAGACAAAATGATTGAAAGCTTAATATATAAATGTCATAAGATTAGGGAAAACTAAAGTCATTTGAGCAAACCAGAAGCATTTTTTTTTCTTTTATGTACAAACAATTTAAACTGTCACTCTGAAAACCCTAAACCAAACAATTACACAAAAAAAATACCAAAATACTTTGATGTAAAACGACCTCTAATAAGTATCACAAAAAGGTGAAGCATAGTGTCCTCATTGTAGTTCTGTTACCGTCTCCTAAGTTAAAGTGCACACACAATGAAAATGATGGATTATCCTCAACAGACCACAGTAGCAATCTTAAAAACACAAACCTTACTCAGGATTATACAAACCCCCTCAATTTGTATCAGGAGACCCGGTTCACCCCCCGGCCTCTGTCCCAGCAGGTTAATGACATGAATACCTTATGGAGAAGATACACTGAGCATGGAGGGACCCTCACAGGTACATGTGTGACAGTCGGTCTCTTCCTCGATGTGAGACGGTCTCTACTGTTCTGACATTCCCATCCTCTGCCTACTGATGTGTGATTAACCCCTTCACACTAGAAAGGCTAAAAAGGACCAGAGTGTGTGTACGGCGGGAGCAATCATACATGGAACCAGTGATCCACAAAGAAAGGATACGAGCAATCACATTCAGTAAAAAAACTCATCTATACAAATTCAAATTTCACTTCCACAAATTAGGAAAAGACTGCAACATAATAAAACCATATGGAAGAGAGGAAGTGAGAGAAAAAGGAAAGAGAGGGGGCAGAAATGGAGAAAGATATGTTTAATGAGTAAATATGAACAGGTAACAAACATAATCTGGGACTTTTTGAGGACTGTGTAGGGGTGCTCACACATGAGCATTTTCCAGCTGTGCAGTTTTGGGGGCACCACTGCCTACTTTATGGAAATTATAGGATCTCCTATTATAGAAAGCATATGCCCGAACATGAAGGGTTACCCTCAAGCGAATGTCCTGTACTGCCAGGACTGTGTCACAGCAATGACTGCATAAAATTCCTGAACACATTGAGCAGATAAAAGTCACTCTGATAATAACATAATGAGCACGAGGACAAGGCGTGTGGGAATCATTCTCTTTTCCTTGCTGTATCCCAAACTAACATCACACTTCCTAAAACAATGAGCAACCCAAAAGATGTTTGCATGTTGGATATACACCTATCGCAAGAAGTCAACAAGAAGTCAAACACCAGCCGCCTCTATTCTGTGAAACACACTGACCGAAGAATGAAGGCATTCTCTTTCCCAGGGTTCCCACAGTGCTGGTGTCCATTAAGTAAGGAGTAGGACTTTGAGCTTAACCACTTGCTTACTGGGCACTTATACCCCCTTCCTGCCCAGGCCAATTTTCAGCTTTTAGTTCTGTCGCACTAAGGCTCGGTACACACTGTAGGGGTGTGGGAACCCTGCGAATCCTGTGCGCATTCACACTGCCATATGCAAACTGCTGGGAGTGTCAATTGAAAGTTAATGACGCCCCTAAATCAGTTTGCATATCGCAGTGCGAACTGCAAATTCTGACAGGAATAAAAATTGCATGAATGTGAACTCCAATGCAATCCAATTCTGCTGTGGACAAAAAAAAAAAAAAAAAAAGAGGGTCCTGTGCGAGTTTGGTCTGAATGCAATGCAAATTCAGCCATACTATGTGTATGGCTGAAATCGCACCACAGAGAGATCACATGTGATTTGCACTGCAGTGCGGTGCGAATCACATCCGATGTCGGACTTCACACCGGGGGGAACCGGCCCTGAATGACAATTGCGCGGCCATGCAACACTCTACCCATATGAAATTGTTATTTTTTTTACACAACTAGTGCATTCTTTTGGGTAATATACAATCACCACTGTTTTTTTTTATTTTTTGCTAAACAAAAAAATGTCTGAAAGGTTTTCATAGTTCGTTATAAAATTTTACAAACCAATATTTTTTCTCCTTCATTGATGTGTGCTGACAAGGCTGCACTGATAGGCACCGATAGGCTGCACTAATGGGCACTGAAAGGTGGAACTGGTGGGCACTGATGAGGCGGCACTGGTGGCCACTGATAGGTGGTACTGAAGGGCATTGAGAGGCGGCACTGATAGGTGGCACTGGATAGTAGTACTGATGGGCACTGGTAGGTGGCACTGGTGGGCACTGGTTAACAGCAGTGGCTATCAATGTGTGGGACCAATGTCCCGTTTACACAAGTCGGTAATCGGCTTATTTTTTTTTCTCCTCACGCTGCCAGGTGTCAAGTTTAGCAAGACATTTTGCAGGAGAAATTAAGGCCACCTGTCCACCAGCTGAAGCTCAACAGAAGATGGGTGTTGCAACAGGACAACGACCCAAAGCATAGAAGTAAATCAACAACAGAATGGCTTAAACAAAAGAAAATACGCATTCTGGGAGGGGCCCAGTCAGAGTCCTGACCTCAACCCGATTGAGATGCTGTGGCATGACCTCAAGAAAGCGATTCACAC
Source organism: Lithobates sylvaticus (assembly GCA_028564925.1). Classification (NCBI taxonomy): domain Eukaryota; kingdom Metazoa; phylum Chordata; class Amphibia; order Anura; family Ranidae; genus Lithobates; species Lithobates sylvaticus. Next base: position 179,398,851 of record CM053035.1, on the reverse strand, counting down.
CAGACATCCCAAGAATATTGCTGAACTGAAACGGTTCTGTAAAGAGGAATGGTCAAGAATTACTCCTGACCGGTGTGCACGTCTGATCTGCAACTGCAGGAAACGTTTGGTTGAAGTTATTGCTGCCAAACCAGTTATTAAATCCAAGGGTTCACATACTTTTTCCACCCGCACTGTGAATGTTTATAAAAAAATGTCATTCTTTGTGCGTTATTAGTTTAAGCAGACTGTGATTGTCTATTGTTGTGACTTCGATGAAGATCAGATCACATTTTATGACCAATTTGTGCAGAAATCCATATCATTCCAAAAGGGTTCACATACTTTTTTTTGCAACTGTATCTCTCTCACTGGAGTCCATACATCTTTTAATACAAGAAAGGACTTTGCTCACTTTGGAAACCGCAGCTTGGCATTGATGCGAATATTGAGCCTATGATTTACCAAAACCCCCAGATCCTTCTTTACTATGGATGATGCATGCATATTCTTAGCCCCCCAAGTACACAACTTTACATTTATCAACATTAAGAGGGCTTTCGCACCAAGCCGCCCATAGCGGCGGCGGTAAAAAGCCGCTATTTTTAGGGGCGTTTTACTGTCGGATTTGCGGTGCATTTTGGCCGCTAGCTAGAAAGGGTTAAAACCGCCTGCAATACTCCGCAATAGCGGAATTTTTCCGGTGGTATTGCAGCGCTGCCCCATTGGATTTCAACAGGGAGCAGCGGTGGAGGAACGGTAAACACACCGCTCCAAAGAAGCTGCTGGCAGGACTTTTCCTGACGTCCTGCCAGCGCACCGCTCCAGTGTGAGAGCCCGAAGGCTTCCACTGGAGACAATGGAGCAGGCGCTATTTCTAACGCTATAGCGCCTGCAATATGCCCTCGTGTGAAAGGGGTCTAAACCTCATCTGCCACTTAGTTGCCCAATTAGACAGAGCATTGAGGTCGGCTTGTAAATTGGAGACATCCTGCAAGGACGTTATTTCACTGCCTAGCTTGGTGTCATCTGCAAAGACGGAAATGTTACTTTTAATCCCAGACCCAATATCATTTATAAAGATATTAAAGAGTAAAAGTCCCAACACTGAACCTTGGGGTACACCATTGATAACCTTAGACCATTCAGAGTAAGAATCATTAACCACTACTCTCTGAATTCGTTTTTTTAGCCAGTTTTCTATCCTTTTACAAACTGATCTTTCCAAGCCTGTAGACTAGTGTAGACTTTACCTTTACCAGCCATGTGTGTCAAACGCTTTGGCAAAATCCAAGTATACCACCTCCACAGCCACCTCTGTCCAAAGTTTTACTTACCTCTTCATAAAAATCCATGCTGTCTGTTGCGTAAAATATTTTTTTCCAGCAAGAACTCTGGTCTTTTATTAAACTCTCTAGTATGTCCCCGACTATAGTTATTTGGTAAAGACTTCTATCCCTTTTTAAAGAGGAAGTAAAGCCTCTGAAAAAAAAAAAAAAAATACACCCTGCAACACAAAGGCATAATAAGCTAGTATGCATTAGAATACTAGCTCATTATGAATTACTTACCTGAGATCGAAGCCCCCGAATCGGCCCTCATTCACCTCCTCCAACGCCATCTATCCTGGAGTGACTTCCAGGTATCGCGGCTCAGGCGCTGTGACTGGCCAGAGCCGCGATGATGTCACTCCCACGCATGCGCGCTGGTGCCGCCACTAACGACATGATCACCGTTAGAAACGCCACGCTCAGTGCGCCTGATGTCTACGGCGAATGCGCCATAGACATCGGTGCCGCTATTTCTGCAAATATCTCCTACACCTTTTAGGTTTGGGAGATATTTCTTGCACCTACAGGTAAGCCTTAATCTAGGTTTACCTGTAGGTTAAAGTGGTTGTAATGGGTTTACTACCACTTTAAAATATGGGCACCACAATGGCCCTACGCCAATCCAGTGGTACAATTCCAGCCATTAACCAGTCCCTAAAAATTAGTAACAATGGCTTTGAAATTACAGAGCTTCTTTAAGGATCCGTGGGTAGATGCCATCTGGTCCAGGTGCTTTATCCTCCTTTATTCTGTCTAAATATTTCTGGACCATATGACTTTTGAGCCATTGTGGATCATTCGGGGCTGTGTAAATACCATCCCCATTATGGACATGAGCTCCCCCATACTCCTTTGTATACACAGAGCTTAAGAAAGTATTTAATAAATTTGCCTTCTTTGTCCCCAGTGACCCACTCCAAATTATTTTGTAAAGGGCCTACATGCTCAGACCTGACATTTTTACTATTAATATAGTAAACAGTAAATAGTATACAGAGATTGTACAATCAATGGGGTTTATTTACTAAAGCTAGAAAGTGCAAAATCAGGCTCACTTCTGCATAGAAACCAATGAGCTTCTAACCCCAGCTTGTTCAATTAAGCTTTGGTAATATAACCTGGAAGCTCATTGGTTTCTATGCAGAAGTGAGCCTGATTTTGCACTTTTCAGCTTTAGTAAATAAACCCATTGCGTACTTAAAAGTAGGTTATGCCTGTATACGAACACCTTTATGCACCTAAAATGTAACTAGTTGTGCTTTCAGTGCCATTAATTGTTTTACGGCACACCAAACACACATTTTGACACGTGATAAAACGAGTGACAAATGCAGCAAAACGCACAGTAAAAAAGGTGCAACCAGCAACACTCCAAAATGTCCCATGACCCATTGTCTCATGAGCTTATGTCAAGTTCTGGAGTTTATTTGGTACAAGTGAATGGGCTGCCCTATCTGTGACAAGCAAAAATGCTCCAAAACCGCCCAAAAAAAAAAAAAATAACAAAACTGCATGCAGGAATGGGAGTTTCCGTTAGAGAGATGTTAATGGGACTTGACAGCTGAGTGTCTCCATCCATTCCCTCCTATGTATTTGTATAAAGCTGCCCATACACTTTGCAATCTGATTGTACAATTTCCATTAGATTTACCAGAACTACAGAATAGGAGAACCCAACTGAACACTATAAATTTGTGTCAAATCAGACGGGCCCTTGCACTACATAGCTAATGTAAATCTAAAGTAGATTGTATAATCAGGTTGTACAGAAAGTGTGTGAAAGGTGATATAGTAATGAGGCAGGTGTGGTCCGGAGTGGTGAACTCAACACCCATCACTCCCTTTTCTGTGATGCAGTAAGGCAGTGCATTCTGGGATTGAAAATGTTTCAAACACATTAAAGCTTTCGTGGATGAGGCGTGAGAAGAACATTGGGATTTCTGGGCCAGAAATAACAATAGAAAATGCTTTCATTCATAGTGAAAAGTGAAATTCCGCACAAAAAGTTTGCCTCTAAGACAGATTTAATTATTTTTTTGTTTACAAACAATTTTTATTATTGTAGAAGTTTATAGTTTAGTACAAATGTGTTACAGAAACATGGGTACATCCAATATATCATGTATGTACTTAATATGAGGTGAATGGTACATATAAAAAGAACATAGCAATACAACAGAAGAACAATAATGGTGAGATCAAAGTATGCATTTTTCCTATCAGGTTTTATAATTTAACCACTAGGCGCCCGCGCTATAGCCGAAAGACGGCTGCAGCGCGGACGCTCCCTGCCGGGAGGACGTTCCTGGACGTCCTCCTGTTTACTTCCCTAATGCGCGCTCCTGAGAGCGCGCATCGGGGAAGTTCTGTGCTGGCCGTGTCCGTAGGACACGGCCGGTCACATCTCGCTGTAAACGGCCAATCACAGCGGCCGTTTACAGCGAGATCGGCGTGTCCAATGAGAGATGATCTCATATGGAAACATATGAGATCATCTGTCAGCGCCGCTCTCTCTCCTCACACTGACAGCGTGTGAGAAGAGAGAGGATGAACGGCCAAGCGGCCATAAGTAAAAATAAATAAATAAATAAATAAATAAATAAATAAAAATGTGCGATCTGTGCCCGCTGCCTGCATCTGTCCCCCCCCTGCCCGCTGCCTGCTGCCCCCCATCTGTCCCCCCCGCTGCCATCTGTCCCCATCTGTCACCCCGCTGCCATCTGTCCCCATCTGTCACCCCGCTGCCATCTGTCCCCATCTGTCACCCCGCTGCCATCTGTCCCCCCCCCCTGCCCGCTGCCATCTGTCCCCCCCTGCCCCCATCTGTCCCCCCCTGCCCGCTGCCTGCTGCCCCCATCTGTCCCCATCTGTCCCCCCGCTGCCATCTGTCCCCCCCCCCCTGCCTGCTGCCATCTGTCCCCCCCGCCCGCTGCCATCTGTCCCCCCTGCCCGCTACCATCTGTCCCCCCGCTGCCTGCTGCCCCCATCTGTCCCCCCGCTGCCATCTGTCCCCCCCCTGCCCGCTGCCATCTGTCCCCCCCTGCCCGCTGCCATCTGTCCCCATCTGTCCCCCCTGCCCGCTGCCATCTGTCCCCATCTGTCCCCCCTGCCCGCTGCAATCTGTCCCCCCCCTGCCCGCTGCCATCTGTCTTCATCTGTCCCCCCCTGCCCGCTGCCATCTGTCCTCATCTGTACCCCCTGCCCGCTGCCATCTGTCCCCATCTGTCCCCCCCTGCCATCTGTCCCCCCCCCCTGCCCGCTGCCATCTGTCTTCATCTGTCCCCACCTGCCCGCTGCCATCTGTCCCCCCTGCCCGCTGCCATCTGTCCCCGCTGCCATCTGTCCCCAGTGCCACTTGTGCCACGTATCAGTGCCATCTGTCATCAGTGTCACGTGTCATCGGTGCCACGTATCAGTGCCATCTGTCATCAGTGTCACATATTAGTGCCATCTCTCATCAGTGCCACGTATTAGTGCCACATGATATCAGTGCCACATATAAGTGCCATCTGTCACCAGTGCCACATATTAGTGCCATCTGTCAGTGTCACGTGTCATCAGTGCCCCGTACTAGTGCCATCTGTCATCAGTTCCACATCAGTGTCGCGTGTCATCAGTGCCACGTATCAGTGCCATATGTCATCAGTGCCACGTCAGTGTCACGTGTCATTGTCCTGGTGCTCCAGGGCCTTCAAAAGTGTAATAGGTAGTCAACAAGTTAGATGTGTAATTTATGCTCCTAGAACATGTGATGGCGCTCCCTGCATGTTGGGCCTCTCTATGTGGCCAGGCTGTGGAAAAGTCCCACACATGTGGTATCGTAATACTCAGGAGGAGTATCAGAATTTATTTTGGGGTGTCATTTGTTGTATACACATGCCATGTGAGAGAAATAACCTATTACAATGACAATTTTGTGGAAAAAAATTAAAAATAAAAAAAAAAATCCATTTTACAAAGAATTGTGGGAAAAAAATGACAACATCAAAAAGCTCACCATGCCTCTTACTAAATACCTTGGAATGTCTACTTTCAAAAAAGGGGTCATTTGGGGGGTATTTGTATTTTCCTGGCTTGTTCGGGTAACAAGAAATGAGATCGGCCACCAGTGCATCAGATGTGATCAATTTTGTATGATTTGCACCACAGTTTGTAGAGTCTGTAACTTTCACAAAGACCAAATAATATCCACTAATTTGGGTTATTTTTACCAAAGATATGTGGCAGTATAAATTGTGGCCAAAATTTATGAAGAAAAATTAATAATTTGCAAAATTTTATCACAGAAACAAAGAAAAATGCTTTTTTTTTTTCAAATTTTTCGGTCTTTTTTCATTTATAGCGCAAAAAATAAAAAACCCAGAGGTGATCAAATACCACCAAAAGAAAGCCCTATTTGTGGGAAAAAAAGGACAAAAAATTCATTTGGGTACAATGTTGCATGACTGAGTAATTGTCATTCAAAGTGTGAGAGCACTGAAAGCTGAAAATTGGTCTGGGCAGGAAGGGTGTTTAAGTGCCCAGTAAGCAAGTGGTTAAACCGCTATTTTTTTTTTCTATACTGATCTGTATTAGGCTATATAAAGTGATATTTAAGGAAGTGGTATGTCTAAAGGGGGCCATTTTTTTTTTTAAATGTGCATAGTGGCAAAGAGTGTATGGTGGATATGCTCTGATGCCCTGTACACACGATAGGATTTTCTGACAACAAAACCGTGGATATTTTTCCGAAGGATGTTGGCTCAAACTTGTTTTGCATACACACGGTCACACAAATGTTGTCGGAATTTCAGAATGTTGAGAATGCAGTGACGTACAACACGTATGACGAGCTGAGAAAAAATGAAGTTCAATAGCCAGGGCGGCTCTTCTGCTTGATCCCAAGCATGCGTGGACTTTTGTTGTAGGAAAATTTGAGAACCTGCTCTCAAAACATTTGTTAGCAGAAATTCCCACAACAAATGTTCTATCGAGCATACACACAGTCGGACTTTCCGACAACAAGCTCACATCTAACATTTGTTGTCGGAAAATCCTATCGTGTGTACAGGGCATGAGTGTTTTATTTGTTCCATTCTACTCAATACCTGGGACCAAGGGACTGCTGATGAATACCAATTAAAAGCGATCATCCAGTGGATTGAGTTAAACAGTGTGTGTATTAGTCTAATATGTTGTGTGGGTACATTAGGTGCAAACAAACATCTTAGGTGTGAGGGAAAATTTTTTGCCTACAATATATGTTCAATCTTAGCAGCTGCTTGTAGCCATATGGGTTTAAAAAAATTGCAGTTACAGAAGGTATGCAAGATGGTACCTTGATCTGGGCATCCCCTGAAACATGTGAAAGATACTGATGGATAAAATTAGTTTATTTTATATGAGGTTAGGTACCATCTGGTGTGTAGGTTTTGGATCATAGTGGTCCATTCTGGTAGTGTAATAGATTGGTCCAAGTCAATTTCCCATTGAAACATTGGTTTTGACTTTTCCAAGAGGGAAAAACATTTAAGCAGCGGTAAATACGAGGAGACGAATCCCCTATCTCTTGGTGAGGCGATGCAGATTTGTTCAAATTGGGAATAGGGGGTTGTAATGTTAAAGAGAAGAATTTTTCAATTCAAGTATAATGGGGTAATTCTGAATTGGGAGATTGTATAGTTTGCATAAATATGAAAAAGGGCGAAATGTATTATTTAGGGATAAGGATTTCAAAGTAGTACGTTTGTAAAGTTTCCATATACAGAAAGTGCTGCCATTTCTAAAGGCCGGAGAGAAGCAGGGGTCTACTATAAAAGGATGCTAGGGGGTGGTAGAAATGAAGTCAAATTTATCTTTATATCGGTGCCATAATTGATACGAGTGACCCACTACCATATTTAAGGGAAAGATCTCTCTGGGTTGAATCGTCTTGGACCATAAAATACCTTGAAGATGGAATGGTATAATTGGGTTGTTTAAAATGTAACCAAGAAACTTGATTTGAAGGAGCAAATCATTGAGCTGTGTAAATTTTACTGCTAGATAATAACACCATAAGAAGGCTTAAACCACAATTTGATTGAGAGATGTGTGTAGCACCCTGTAGTTTAGGCAGGGAGCTCCTCACAAATTGACTTGCCAGGAGTAGTTATCCTGGTTGATTGATAGAGATCTAGTGATTTCTCCCTAAGTTTGGCCTTGTTGCACTTTTTTCTTCTACCGCTAGGTGGCCAGGTACTTGGTGGTACGATATATGAGAAGGGCAACCCAAGGTCAAGTTATGGGTATGTGGGGGGTCTCAGCCAATGGGCAGGGGTTTTCTTGAAACCCTTGGCCTGCTGGGAGATTCAGGTGATCCATCTTCTGTGCCACCTGGACGGCTGTCTGGGTGGACATGTGTCGTGTGCCCCAGGCTGCTAAGCTGGAGATTGGGCCTATCCCGGGGGCACCTGGCTGCTAGGCTGTGTGAGGGCCTATCCAGAAGTAAGAGCGCAGCGCAGGGTTGGGATTGCGGCTTGCAGTCTAACCAAGAGGGACGGTTCTGCCGACCGGTGAACCTGTCAGTGGTCAGAGGTAAAAAGGAAGCTGTCGCTACAAAGGGACCAAACCCCCTTACTACCGGGGACCACAGTGAGTAACAATCAAGTACCGGAGCAACATTCTCACCGAACAGGGACTGTGGAGAATCGGGAAACTTCAGGCGGTGATAAAGTCAGGGACCCAACCAACCAGCAGAGGTGATGCTTGCAGAGCAGTCTTGTGAGTCAAGCCAGCAGGGGTGAAGCTTGAGAAATATCTGGTGTGTCAAGCTAGGGACCCAGCAGGGAAGCATGGGTGGTGCTTGAGGAACATACCACAGCAAACATTGGAGGAGCTAAGGGATTCAGAGTCGGTAAATCAGAGGGTCTAGTGAGAGACCGGTAACCTCAGTGTTGAAGAACTACAAGAGGCAGTTGTAGTGAAGCTGAAGGAACTGTTATGTTTGAGTTAGGAACGGTTAAAGACTGTTGCCATAGAAGACATCATTCCTGCATGTGCAGATGTGGCACTTTGCTGGAGTCTTTCCCTGCACGGCTGTCCTCCTATTGAAGTCGGAGTCTGTAAATTGAATTTACAGCTACTTAAGGGTGTCCTGACGCTAACCCTCTTTCCCCCCAAAAATACAAAAAGGACTGTAAAGAGAAATAAAACCTCTTGTACATCCAAGAAGTGTCTGGCGCCCAATAACTTTGTCCACCCACTATGCCTCACAACCCACCACATACAGAAGGATGTCAGCTATATTTGGCCTGGAAAGTTCTCAGACTGGACAAGGCCAGAGACCTTGCTACATGTGCATGAGAGAGAGTAACCAAATCTTGTTTTTTTGCTGAGCCATATCAATTTGTTAATTTCTTTTTGAAGGGTGTCTAAAGTGCTTTTAGGGATCAGTATGGGTAAAGCTCTAAAATAAAAAAAAAGTAGTTTAGGTAAAATCACCATTTTGGTAGCTGTTATTCTCCCCAAAAAGGAGATAAGTAGACCATAATTTTAGTAATGTTTTAATATTTGTGAATAGTGGTGGATAATTGGTTTGAAAAAGAGAGAGATGGGGTGAAGAGGATGCCCAAATATTTAAAAGAGTGTGAAGTCCAGGTGAAAGAAAAATGTATTCTCCAAAGATGTCGTTAACAATGGTGGAATGGTTATAGGCATTGCAGTACATTTGGATAAATGAACCCCTAGTCTGGTGAGGTGCTGGAATGTTTCTAGTTCTTTGATGAGGTTTGGAAGGGGTATTAAGGGGTCAGAGAGGAATAGCAAAATGTCATCGGCATTTGAATCCTCCTTCAGTTACTGGGCCTCGGACTAGCCAGTTCCAAGACCCAGGAACAGACGGATAGAGGTTCAGTTTGAATTCTTTTAGGCCTTTGGAATAGCCTTTAATATTAATATTATTTTGAATGGCACATGCAAGGGGTTCAATGGCCAGGACAAAAAAGAGGGGAAAAGGGGGCACCCTGTCTAGTTCCTCTACCTAATGCAAAGAACTCTGAGTTTTCACCTAGAAGTCCAATTCTAGTTTGAGGATTTTGATATAAAGCTCTAAAACTATGCATGAATTAATTGCAAAGACAGTATTTGGAGAGTAATAGTTCCAGTTATGACCAAATCACACCATCAAAAGCCTTGTGCATATCAAGGCTAAGAATAACTACTGGGTTTGCCTGTAGGTTAGCGCCCTGTATTACATTTGTCACAAGCCTTAAATTGTCGGTGATCTGTCTGCCTGGAATAAAACCTGTTTGGTCCGGGTGGATTAGTGAGGTGATAACCACAGCCGCTCTGTTTGCCAGTAAACGGGCAAAAATTTTGAGGTCACCATTTATGACTGATATTGGGCGGTAGTTCTGTGGTGAGGTGTGATCTTTATGGGGCTTGGGTAATAGGACACATATTGGCTAGAATTTATTGCCTTGTAAAATATAATTGTATAGTTTGGATAAATGAGGGTCCAAAATATGGGAACATTTTTAATAATAAAAAAGGTAGAATACCCGTCTGGACTAGGTGCTGTGGAAGTTTTTAGGGACTTAATAATCTGACTTATTTCAATAGCGGTACATGGTGTGTTAAGTTTTTCAATTTGCTTGACAGAGTGGGAAGCAAAACGTCCCCAAGCCAATCCAGAGAAGAATGCCTTGGTGAAGAACGAGGAGCAGACAGTAAATTCTTGTAGAAATCAGAGAAAATTTCCATAACATATTTAGGGTGAGAGACTAAGTTTCCATTAGAATTGCACAATTTATAGACAGGTGGGGGGTTGTAGATTTGATTGTTTTAGCTCTTTAGCAAACATGGTAGAGGCAGAGTTGCTATATAATAGTGTAGCGGTCACACTTTACTAAGTGTGCGCTATCAGTGAAAATTTAGTTTTTTCCCAGAACTGTAATGGAGTACTGGGGGTTAAATTGTACAGGGTTTACTTTGGCATCAGTCTGGCTGGGCTGTACTAAGGTTCCACCTGGTCATAGGTGCAGTGAGGCACCCATAACAGGCCGAGAACCAAGCCTGGTTGGACGTGTTAGGTACCAATCTTTCCCGGAGCCAATCAGTGGGCGCGTCTGGCCCTGCTGCGTAGTCTGGGAAGGGGTATTTAAGGTGCTGAAGTCACGTGTTCGGGGTTTGGCTGCTGCTTTGATTCCTGGTTCCGGTCCGGGGCAGACCGGCGAGGGGTCCTGGGCCCAGGAGTGTCTGCCGTCCGCAAGCATGGTCAATTCGACCAGCCCCAGAGGCTCTCATGGTCTGGGGTGGGGATCCGTCCGTTTCCGAGTCTGGGAACTGGCTAGTCCAAGGCCCAGTAACTGAAGGAGGATTCAAAGGCGTCCCGGTGTGCTCTTGGTATTGGAGGGACACGGCAACTCGTACAAGTGACCAGGGAAGGACTCTTCGGAGGAGGGCCAACAAGCTGGCTGCTCAGTAATAGCCTGGGAGCGGAGTTGTATGGACACTAAAGAATCCACACTTCACACAGTATCGCCAAGAAGGCTGAGAGATCCAGGTACTGTGAGAAAGGTTCCTACTTATCTTCAGTTACAATTTAGTCTGTGGCAGAAACTTTGCAAAGTTTCCGGATCACTTGTTGGCTGCTAGAGCTCTGGCTAGAGGTTTATCCGCAGTGAAGCACCCAGCTGCGAGTGGCTACTCTCTGGGTTGGTTAAAGAGATATTCAGTGGATGTCAGCAGTTCAAAGTGCCTGAGTCTTATCAACTGTGCTCTCTATTGCCACCAAAGACTGTGTTATTGTTGGATGTTATCCCCCTGCAAAATAAAAACCTTGAAAAGGACTTTTATGTGTCAGCTCTGAAGTCACTGGGTACTAACCCTGGGAACCCCTAGACAACACCTGACAAGCCACGAGGAGGTAATTGGTAAGCACAGAAAGTCAAGGCCGCCCCTCGAGTTATGGCCGCTACAATAGCAATTTTGCTTTGGACCATCTCAAGGCCTTTTCTGTGTCAGTAGACAACAATGCGTCAAGGGCTCTTCTTTTATCTTGGATTTGATTACAGGCGGTCCCCCTAGTTACACACATCCAACTTACAAATTACTCCTACTTACAAAACGTAGGGAGGCAACAGGAACTGAGAGAAAATCTACCTCTAGGAAGGGAAATTCACTCTTGTAAGAGTCATTATGGGAAAAAGGTACCTCCACTGATGCTTTATCACCAAGGTTTGTTTCTACAACAACCCAAAATTTTCAAAATCCAATGTCATTGGGACAGATAGTGAGGCAAAATCTTCTTAACAGGGGCACAGACAGCAAAATAATCGTTACAGGGGTGTTAACCCTTCCCTATGCTATCCTAAAAGCTTAAAAGTTTTTTTGGCTGGAGCTACCCTTAAAAAAATGTACCTGTTCTGACTTACAGTTTCAACTTATAAACAAACCTACAGACCCTATCTTGTTTGTAACCTGGGCCGGGGACCGCCTGTATATAAATCTGGAGATGGTGATTGGAAATGTTTGTAATATAGTTTGTCTAATATTTTAGTTAGGGTATTAATATCAATTAATTTTGATTTATTTTTGGCTGAGGCGATATTAATTAGGTGACCTGTCATAACCGCCTTATGTGCTGTCCATAAAGTAGTGGAAGGTATGACTGGAGTTATATTATGAGTAAAGTAATCTGCTTGTTGTATTGTTGGGCAATAGTGGGCTCTGTTAATAGAGTCTATATTATGCCATTTATATGGAGTAGGGGCCATGCCTATGTGAGAGGAAGTGAAATGAAGCAATGTGATGGTCAGACCAAGGGCATGTATGGATGTCAGCATTAGATGAGTTAGCTAAAAGGATTGGGGTTCCAAAAACAGTAAAATCTTGCATAGCTTTCATGTGGATGAGAATAAAAAGGATCAGCCCTTATGCCAACATTATGAGCTCTCCATGCATCTATTAATTGAAGGTTGTGTGTAGGGAGCGGGAAAGAGATTTAGGGAATGCCTTTGATGAAGAGACAACTCTACTTCTATGAAGTACGGAATTTGCTGCTAAATTAAAGTCTCCCCCTACTATTAGGTGGGGGGGGGGGGGGGGAATAAGATCTGTCAGGAATATCAAAAAACTTTTTGAAAAATGTAGATTGTGCCTCATTTGGGGCATAAATTGAGGCAATAGCGAGTTGGTGACCTTTAAGGATGCCTTTCAGGATCAGGAATCTTCTCTCTGGGTCCTTGTATATGTTGAGTATTTCCATGACTAGTGATCTCATTATGAAAATGGCAGTACCACAGGTCTTGAAAATATAAGCTGTTCAATAATGTTGGCTATAAGACTTGTCTAAATATTGCGGGTGATTATTGGTGGCGAAGTGGGGTTCCTGCAGTTATAGTTATGGAATGCATTTTTACGTTTACTGGGCAAATTAAAACCTTGAACATTGTGCGATAATACTTTAAGTCCCATTGGAATAATCCTAGATAGAGATTGATCTGATATGATAGTAAGTGATATTCACTATAGTAGGGACTACTAAAACTAGAATTATTTAACCATAGTGTATACTTGTATTATTCTTAAACTCACGACAATTGGAGAATAAAGTATCTGTCAAGCAGAACAACAGATATAAAAAAGAAGATAGTATAAAATTCAACATTATCGCTTCCTGAGAAGTTAAATACTAAAACAGCGCTAAAAGATATTGGTGCAATGAACTGCATAAATCTTATAAAATTAGTCCACAATCAAGAATAGATAAATAAACAAATAAGTAGGTGTTCCTTGAGTGCAGGATAGTGGTGGGTAAGGACAACAGATATGATAACCTTAGAGAAAATATAAAAGTTGCATTGCATAAGGTTAAGCATATATAACACCTTGAGGGAAAAAAATAAATTTTTTGTTAGACCTTTAAAACTTGTAAAAATAGGCTACCGTATATACTCGAGTATAAGCGACCCAAATAGAAGCCGAGGCACCTAATTTTACCACAAAAAAACTGTGAAAACGTATTGACTCAAGTATAAGCCTAGGGTGAGAAATGCGCAGCTACTGCAAGTGGAAAAGAGGGTCAACAATGCCCATTTTCATGCCTCACTGTGCCCATTTGCAGCCATAGGTCCCCCGAACTTCAAACTTGGTAGTTAAGGGTTCCTCAATGCCCCCTAGCTGCAGCCAAATTTGGGGTCTCTGGACCCAAAGGGTCCTGAAATGACATTGCTGCAGATGGACACAGTTGACCGACTTTGGGGCCCGTATCTCGGGGTCACTTGATGCTAGGAACCATATATTTGGATGTTGTAGTGATAGTCCCACTGGGTTTGCACACCAAATTTGGGGTTCCTAACACCAAGTTGCCCCGACGCGAGTATAAGCCGAGGGGGGCATTTTCAGCACAAAAAAAATGTGCTGAAAAACTCGGCTTATACTCGAGTATATACGGTAACTTATAAAAACTATGAGAAATAATATATATAAATTGGGAGTCAGGGTGTAGAACACCGTCTGACCAAGAACCATTTTGGTGTGGACAATAATGTCCAAAGCGCAAAAAAAAGGAGCCATATCCATTAAAACAATAGATAATGTGATCAGTCACATAAGAATTGTGAGTAGGGGTACAAACTAACAGTGGCGGAGATTCTATAAAAAAAAAAAAAAAAAATTCGGAGTGCAGGGTTTTGCGCACCCGTGCCATTCTGCCGACATATATCGGCGTGAGCCGGTCTGCAAGTGGTTAATGAACAGTATTTTCATCTATAGCTAGCAGCACTGGTCGTTCTGGAAAAGCCTGACAGGCTGTTTTTCGACTTGTGTAAAACCAGCTAGCCCATACATAGATCAAAATTTGTCTGGTCCCTGCTTAACTGGCCAAATTGCGATCTATGTATGGCTGGCCTAAAGTGGGTCAACACAGGAGGAGATTAAAATGAGATGAAACCCAAACATGAAAAAGAGGGGCTAGGAAAGCAAAGTAGAGCACCAAATACTCAAACACATTGTGCAGCCAAGTACACGGCTTCAGTTTCGGAAAATCTCCAACAAATGCAAACTAATGCCGCGTACACACGGTCGGAATTTCCGATGGAAACAGTCCGATGGGACCTTTTCATCGGATTTTCCGATCGTGTGTATGCAATTCCGACACGCAAAATTCCGACGCATGCTCGGAAACAATTTGACGCATGCTCGGAAGCATTAAACTTCCCTGTTATAGTGATGTCGAACGTGTTTTATGCCGCTGTGTTACTGACCGTCGGAATTTGGTGTGACCGTTTATAGGCAAGACAGTTTGAGCAAAATTCCGTCGGAATTCTGACGGGAAAACCACCAGAGCTTTTTCCGACGAGAATTCCGACCGTGTGTACGCGGCATAAGAGTAGTCTAGGGAAAGACTAGAGCCCTTTTTAGTAGGTTTAGGTTTTTAAAGGTGCTCAGTGTCCCTGTTGCAGATTTTCCCTCAATTCCTGTCTGGTGAAGCCATTGCCACTGTGACAGTAAGGGCTTGTTTACACTTGACTACATTTCTAACACTTAACAAACGCTCCTATAGCATTAGTATGGGCGTCAGACTGGCATCAATAAGCTTTAGTATGGGGTGTTTGACAAGCGTTAAAAACTCTCCCTAAATGCCCTATGCATGGTTTTGAAGTGTTTGTTGAGTATTAAGGCGCATTAAAACTGCTACCCGCAACAAATTACCATAGACTTGAATGGGAGGCTTTGAAGGGCTTCAAACACCTCCTGACTCGACATGAGGCTTCAATTTGAAGCGTCGCAACACTAAGACTCCATATTTTTAAAAACGTTAACAGCACTATGTGTTGTCCATTGTATTATTTGCATAGGTGTTTAAGGGACGTTTTCAACTCCCCTCAAACGCCTGCTTTTAATGCCAGGGCTCATTTACAATTGCTTGAAAACAAAGCTTTGTTAAAGTTCCCTGAACGCCAGTCAAATCCCCTGTCACTAAATAAAATGGTTAGCTTACAGTCCTGTTTACACCTTGCGTTTGCTTTTCTTTGCTTCAAAAATTATACCCCATGTCAATTTAGTGGTGATTCAAAGAGTCTTCAAAGCCTCCATAGATGTCTATGGTAAAGCTTGCTTGCAGCACCTAAAGATTTTTAGAGGCTTGAATTCAGATTTAGCTTTGGAGAATTTGCAGGTATTCAAAAAAACACACAGGGCATCATTAAAGCTTTAAAAAGGACCACCAAAGCACCAAAAACACATGTTGAAGCGGTAGGGGCTTTAACCAGTTTACATCCGCGCTTTGGCCGAATGACGGCCACATTGCGGATCTCAATTCCCGGGAGTCCGTCATATGACGGCCTCCCAGATGCACGCTCCCTGCGCGCGCCCTGCAGGGCGTGCGCGGGGCGCGCTGTGATCACTGAGTCTCTGAGACTCGGGTGATCAGCGATCCGAGTAAGGGGCGGATCCCGGCCCCTTACCATGTAATCAGCTGTCAGCCAATGACAGCTGATCACATGATGAAAACAAAAGCTCGGTGATCGTTGTTTTTTTTCTCCTCACGCTGACAACGTTGGAGAAAAAAAAGCCGATCACCGGCTCATTTTAAAGGGACGTCGGTCCCAAAAAGTCAGAGGCAATTATGCCTCACGTAATGCCCACAAGTGCCACCTGTCAATGCCCACAAGTGCTGCCAATCAGTGCCACCTAAAAGTGCTGCCTATCAGTGTAACCCATTAGTGCCCATCACTGCCACCTATCGGTGCCCGTCACTGCCACCTCATCAGCGTACATCAATGACGGACAAAAATTACCCATTTAAAATTTTTATAACAAAATTCAGTCTTATAAAAAAATTAACAAAAAAAAAAAAGAAAAAAATCGCAGAGGTGATCACATACTACCAAAAGAAAGCTCTTTTTTTGGGGGGGAAAAAATTTCATTTGGGTACAGTGTTGTATGACCGCGCAATTGGCATTCAAAATGCCACAGCGCTGAAAGCTGAAAATTGGTCTGGATAGGAGGTGCCCAGTAAGCAAGTGGTTAATGTGTATTGAAGATGAAGCAAGTGTAAAGGAGTCCTAAAAGAGGAAAAATCTACATGCTGGAGTGCCAGATAGCAGTAAAACCCAACATGGGTTTGAATCCTTCCTGCTCTATACAAAATGTAAATAACTTTGGCTGGGCATGCACTTCAAATCACGGCAGCAACACTGTAGTAAAGATATTATCAACTTAATTCACAAGCATCATTTGTCACAGGCATTGTCACAGATTGGTATCGCTCTGTGGAGATGTCCATTTGTCATGAGGCAACCACTAAGTACATATTGAAACTGCATTGGATTTGCATGTAATTATATTTATCAAACTAAACCTTTACAAAACATTTAATCAAGGTTGATTGTGAATGGTGTAATGTAAAATTACTGATTGACTAACCATGAAAAGTATTTGCAAAACTATTCAATCTTTCTGATCGATAATTGCTGTCCAGATCAAGTATAGGTCAACTACACATAAGGTGACTTGACATAAAGCAGGTCTACACAAGAGCTGAACCAAGCCAGCACACCACTGAAATTGAATTATTGTGCACCATTTATACAAGGGGTGTATAAATATATACAAAGCTCCAATATTAGACTGTTTTATATGTAACAGAAAGGATGTTAATGATAGTTTACACCCTGACTAATTGACATTTTGCCCGCAATAGAACCTCTCCGAATTGGTGTGATGCGGACTTTGCCGCGCCGCACTGATTCCCAAAAGTAGTACAGAAACTTTCAGGTGCGATTTCAATAGACATCTCAATCCCGCAGCAGTGTGAACATGGGCTGAAAAGATGGACACATCTCCTGGGCTGCGACAAAGAAAAAAATCCAAACCACTTCCCCCTGCAGTGCACTCCCTTTGGAGCAGAATTATGACCAAATATTAAAGACTTGTTTGATTCTAAGAAACTGGAAAGCAAATCACTCTGGCCTTGAAAGAGATTTTAGAGTCAGAGATATAATAATATTTATAAACCCATTTTTGATCAGCCAAGAACTTTAGGTAGAACTAAACAGAGTTTCAGACAGTTTTCTCAAAACAGCCAACATCTATGGCAGTAGGAAAAAGCAGAAAAATTAAATAGTTAATGTTAGCCGTAGATTTTTATGGGGAACATAGAAGATAAGTACTTAGATGTTGCATCAGTTGTGCCCTGTGATAAATTCCTACTCAGTGCCGATCCTGACCTCCCTGGGGCCCTAAGCAAAATTCTGCTAAGGGGCCCTCTACCTGACCCGTGA
This sequence comes from Lithobates sylvaticus, assembly GCA_028564925.1. Lineage (NCBI taxonomy): Eukaryota > Metazoa > Chordata > Amphibia > Anura > Ranidae > Lithobates > Lithobates sylvaticus. The sequence goes on along the minus strand of CM053035.1, from coordinate 179,381,294 downwards.
TGCCGTGAGCTATGTAAACCATTTGCCATTGCCACACAGTCACACCTGACACTTCAGCGCTCCCAATACAATCCTCCCTCCTTTAAACAAAACAGTCAAAGAATAAGTACAACAATATAGAACAGACATTATATATTTATCTTTACATATCTGAGTGTGGATCCCCCACTTACATCAGGGTCCCCAGAGAGCCACCCCCTACATCAGGGTCCCCAGAGAGCCACCCCCTACATCAGGATCCCCAGAGAGCCCCCCCTTACACCAGGGTCCCCAGAGAGCCTCCCCTTACACCAGGGTCCCCAGAGAGCCTCCCCTTACACCAGGGTCCCCAGAGAGCCTCCCCCCTTACACCAGGGTCCCCAGAGAGCCTCCCCCCTTACACCAGGGTCCCCAGAGAGCCTCCCCCCTTACACCAGGGTCCCCAGAGAGCCTCCCCCTTACACCAGGGTCCCCAGAGAGCCTCCCCCTTACACCAGGGTCCCCAGAGAGCCTCCCCCTTACACCAGGGTCCCCAGAGAGCCTCCCCCTTACACCAGGGTCCCCAGAGAGCCTCCCCCTTACACCAGGGTCCCCAGAGAGCCCCCCTTACACCAGGGTCCCCAGAGAGCCTCCCCTTACACCAGGGTCCCCAGAGAGCCCCCCCCTTACACCAGGGTCCCCAGAGAGCCCCCCCTTACACCAGGGTCCCCAGAGAGCCTCCCCTTACATCAGGGTCCCCAGAGAGCCCCCCCTTACACCAGGGTCCCCAGAGAGCCCCCCCTTACACCAGGGTCCCCAGAGAGCCCCCCCTTACACCAGGGTCCCCAGAGAGCCTCCCCCTACACCAGGGTCCCCAGAGAGCCTCCCCCTTACACCAGGGTCCCCAGAGAGCCTCCCCCTTACACCAGGGTCCCCAGAGAGCCTCCCCCTTACACCAGGGTCCCCAGAGAGACCCCCCTTACACCAGGGTCCCCAGAGAGCCCCCCTTACACCAGGGTCCCCAGAGAGCCTCCCCTTACACCAGGGTCCCCAGAGAGCCCCCCCTTACACCAGGGTCCCCAGAGAGCCCCCCCTTACACCAGGGTCCCCAGAGAGCCTCCCCTTACATCAGAGTCCCCCCAGAGAGCCCCCCCTTAGATCAGGGTCCCCAGAGAGCCCCCCTTAGATCAGGGTCCCCAGAGAGCCCCCCCTTACACCAGGGTCCCCAGAGAGCCCCCCTTACACCAGGGTCCCCAGAGAGCCCCCCTTACACCAGGGTCCCCAGAGAGCCCCCCTTACCACCAGGGTCCCCAGAGAGCCCCCCCTTACACCAGGGTCCCCAGAGAGCCTCCCCTTACACCAGGGTCCCCAGAGAGCCCCCCCTTACACCAGGGTCCCCAGAGAGCCCCCCCTTACACCAGGGTCCCCAGAGAGAGCCCCCCCCCCCCCCCTTACACCAGGGTCCCCAGAGAGCCCCCCCCCCCCCCCCACCAGGGTCCCCAGAGAGCCCCCCCCCCTTACACCAGGGTCCCCAGAGAGCCCCCCCCCCCTTACACCAGGGTCCCCAGAGAGCCCCCCCCTTACACCAGGGTCCCCAGAGAGCCCCCCCTTACACCAGGGTCCCCAGAGAGCCCCCCCTTACACCAGGGTCCCCGGGGAGCCCCCCCTTACACCAGGGTCCCCAGAGAGCCCCCCCTTACACCAGGGTCCCCAGAGAGCCCCCCCTTACACCAGGGTCCCCAGAGAGGCTGCGAAGCGGGGGGGGCAGGAGGTCCGAGGCTGCGAAGGTGGGGGACAGGAGGTCAGAGGCGGCGAGGGGGGGGCAGGAGGTCAGAGGCTGCGAGGGGGGACAGGAGGTCTGAGGCTGCGAGGGGGGACAGGAGGTCTGAGGCTGCGAGGGGGGGGGAAGGAGGTCCGAGGCTGCGAAGGGGGGGGGACAGGAGGTCAGAGGCTGCAAGGGGGGGGGGGACAGGAGGTCAGAGGCTGCAAGGGGGGGGGGGGACAGGAGGTCAGAGGCTGCAAGGGGGGGGGGGGACAGGAGGTCAGAGGCTGCAAGGGGGGGGGACAGGAGGTCAGAGGCTGCAAGGGGGGGGGACAGGAGGTCAGAGGCTGCAGGGGGGGACAGGAGGTCAGAGGCTGCAGGGGGGGACAGGAGGTCAGAGGCTGCGAGGGGGGGCAGGAGGTCAGAGGCTTTGAGGGGGAGGGGGGGCAGGAGGTCAGAGTCTGCGAGGGGGGGGCCCAGGAGGTCAGAGGCTTTGAGGGGGGGAGGGGGGACATGAGGTCAGAGACTGCGAGGGGGCCCAGGAGGTCAGAGGCTGCGGAGGGGATGTTTTATTTTTTAAAAATGGCGCCACTCTGCGCCATCGTGTCACTTCGGATCGGGCCGCTGCCACCGCTGTGAGGGCAGCGGCGCCTGAAAAAAAGATGGCCGCTGGGCCGACATGCAACTGCGCATGCGCCAGCGCTGTTGCCGCTGCTCGGCAATTTTCGGAAAGGCGGGCGCATGCGCAGTTGCATGTCGGTCCCGCGGCCATCTTTTTTTCAGGCGCCGCTGCCCTCACATCGGCGGCAGCGGCCCCAGGGGCCCCCGAGCAGGGCCGATCCGCCCTTGGGGCCCCGCGCATCGGCGGGGCCCTACGCAGCTTGCGTAGTCCGCGTATAGGGCGGATCGGCTCTGTTCCTACTAGGAAGTTAGCATGTTCTTATTGTGTCAGGCAGATTTGCTTCTAATGTTTTGCAAAGTCGCCTACATTTTGTACAAAAAGATCTTTGCTCAAGAATGTATTATTTATTTTTGATTTATATTTACAACTGACATATTGGCACTATCAGTTTCAGGCCAGGTTAGATTGGCCAATTAAAGAAAAGGAATGTACAATTGTCAAGAGGCAAGCACCAAATCAATATTCAAAAACTGCATTGGATTAGCATGTAATTAGAATCAGTTATTACTCTTAACAAATCGAATTTGAATAAAATTGTATTTTAATGTAAATATCTGACCAACGCTGGAAAGTATTTGCAAAACCATTAATCTTGCAGTTCCGTATCTGCTGTCCAAATGATAAATTCTAATAAAAGGTTAACTTTGTGTACGGCGATTTACAAACCGGGTCTACAAAAGGAGCTGAATCAAGCCAGCACACATCGGAAAAAGGAGTCATTCGGCACTTAATATACGCAAAGGAAAAATTGATGGACAAATTCTTCAAATGAACAGAGCCCCGCATTGGACCATTCTACATGGTACTGAAGGGATAGTGAGGATGATTTACATCATGACTGAATGTGTTAGCATTATTAAGTAGATTTGAAGAAATCATTAACAGGTTAACAAACTTGCCATAAAACTGATACAAATGCAGCTGTCAGGTTTTGTATTAATCATGTAATGCTGGGACACTACCAAGTGGCACCCACACACATGCAGGAGTAGCCTGACCAAGGAATCAGATTGGTCAGAGGTGTTCTGAATGCAATCGACCTCTGTGCAAAATCGCACGCTGGGCCTCCTTGCCTGCAAACAAACAAAAAGAGGACCGATTTCAAATTTCACTGAATATTAGCTGCCACTTAACCTCTTGGCACTGGCGCCTCCTTGCCCTTTAAGGGGTTTAGGATATCGGGAGGCGAGGCTTATGATCATGTGACCGTCGTGATTGGCGGTCACATGATCAGAAGGGTAACAATCGCAAGTAGCGATCGGCAGCTTTCCGTTAGCCGCCTGTAACTGTGCCGGGAATGCACTCTTGGCACAGCTGTAATTACACAAATTCACGCAGATATGCGGCCACTCTGCGGCAAGGCCCACCCACCGAGAGGCTGCATATTTGCGTGCAGGCAGCGCCAAGGGGCTAAAGAGGTGTGACTAGAGTCTGAGTTGACTTACATAGTTTAGACAGACAGTGTTGAATAGGAATCGTACAGCACAGTAGCTGTGGAGATACATTAGACATTGGGGCTCATTTTCAGGGGTCAGTAGTAAGTGGCATACCACTGACCCCTGAACTCGGCATCCCTTACTACTGACCCCCTAACTCTGTGTCACTTACTACAGCGTTCAAGGGTAAGTAGCAGCAGAGAGTTCAGAGATCAGTAGTAACCCTGTGTCTCGCCACTCTCCTGAGCTCCAGTTAGTGAATTTAAAATCCTGCAGCCAATCAAAGCCCTCCTACAGAGTACCACCTCCTCTCCTCCCTGCCTCCAGTAAAACATTAGCACCCGCTCCATCATCTGTCAAAAATGATCTCAACATAGCTACAGCGGCAGCTGAGACACAGAAATAGAAGTGAATGGTTCCCCACACTTCTTGTACAATTCGTGAGGGCATAGTGGGCCACACATCCCTTGGGGCCTGCGTGCACTGCACAGGTTGCACACATGGTTGATACGCCACTGGGTCTAGTGCATAAACAGGTTTCAGCTCCCAACATTCCTTTAGAACCCTGAAGATAGCCAACGTGTTTTGAGAGATCAGAGCACCCCAAGTCTTATGACTCTTTGTACAAGGCACACCTTACCCACCACACGACGACATGCACACAACAGACAGAAATCACAAGCCTTATGCAGCCTGAGTTTGAATCAATGAAGTCCTGGGATAAATTACTACAAAGAAAAATGGCATGAAGTTAGCTCTCTCTGTTGGGCCGGTTTCTAGTACTCTGGTTCTAACCGACAACACAGGTTAATGTCAGGTGACTCCCATTTTATGGTTTATATTCAGGGACAACATTTTTTATTTTTTTTTTATATTTAGGTTGGATGTAAATATAAAATTGAAATCTTGTGATTATGGTTTCCAGGTCAGATTAGATTGACCAAAAATTACACAAGAGGAAGTTTCCAGACATTTTTTATAGTACAATATAATGAAATATGATAAATATACACATTTACAGCAAAAATTATAGCACACACAGATTACTGATCAAATTATCGTAATAGGATGCCAAATGCATTTATTAAGCTCACTGAACTCCGAGATGAACACAACATAATCAACACCTTTACTGACAGACCTCTGCATCTCCACACACTTTACATACAGAAATCTGAGGCAACACTGCTGCAAATAATACCACTGTACAAAATAAGAAATCAGTTATTTATTTATAATGTACCATCACCTGCAGATCAAAAAAATGTGTGGGAAAATGAAACGTTTACATACAAATTAAAAAGCAAAAACTAGTTACTATAAATGCTCTCTAGCAGTATAGTTCCAGCACACAGTAGATTAAACTTTACTACTTGCTGCTCACTGCTGCACCTGAGGTACTCTTACTGTTGCTTATGCTGATCTGGACATCAAATGTCATCCTATGCCTAGTCCTTACTGTTAATCACATTGTATGCTAAAAATTGTGTAATAATTTTTAACCCATTTTATGCTCGTCTAGTTACCAACCATCTTGGGTGAAAAATATATTAAAATTGCCTTTACTACCTGGTTTGGTGCCTGTTTTTTTTTATATAGCACTACTATTGAGTACTTTCAGTGATTTCCTGTGATATTGTATGTTTGTACACTAAACCTGGTGAGTCAGAGGGGCTGAGGCTTCTTGAGAAGGTTGAGGCAAAGAACAGAGGACCCATTCTATCCAGCAGCTCCTACCAAGTTAGGACTAAATGTAGGGGCTCGTCCAAGGATTCTTTGGTTCCGAGTGCCAGTAACCTAGATAGATCGATATTGATTAATATGGACTGCAATATTGAAGCTGTTGAATGGTACCAAGAGCGAAATGGTCACCTGGAGTTGTGTGTAGATATTGACGTGCCGGGTAATTAGTGGATGGAAGATCAGACCGGCACTGGTGGCCCTAGTTCACGGCCAAAAGGGTTTATCCTAGATGTGAAGACAAATCAAAGCACATCCTGCACCTAGAGTGGAAAGAAGGGATCCCCTCTAGTTTCCAGGGGCTTGACATTCAACTAACCAAAAGAAGTCAAAGATTGCCTGATCCAGCTGAGAATGTGAGACACAAATCCAGAGAGAGTTCCACATAGATCATGTCAGAATCTGGGGTGACTGCCCCAAACATCCATGATGCTGCCAGAGGATCCTTCTACCTCCATTTGCATCGTAATTGAGAAGTTGATAGAAAGCCTTATGAAGGATGTCTTTGTGCTGGTCAGTTACTGGTATCCTAAGGAAGCTGCATTTTTTTTCTAGGAAGACCCCCACCCCTTTGGGGAAAGGCGACTTGGATTGATCAAGCTGTACAAGCAGCCAAAAAGTAGGAAGTAGCCCATGCAATAAAGAGACTGAGAATAGTTGAGAGCCTGCAGGCACCGGCTTCAGATGTTATCCAAAACTTGAAACGAAATTCGGGATGAAAAACCACTGAATGCTTAGAGACCATCCAAGAAATCTTAAGTAGGGTGGAGAACCGTGTGGCGTTAATCTACACTTCAATCATACCCATCAATGGGAGGGTGAAAAATTGTATGTTACCCACCTAGATAAGAGCCTTCATCAGATCTTCATAAAGGGTGGAATGGAGACAAGCCATGAGCAAAGCTCTATTAACTCAAGTCCTGAAAGGGGCGTAACCTTTGGATCACATTAAACTTAAGCTGAGGGCCAAGGACCAGAGTGACCCTTTGACCTTATCAAAAATGATGAAGACGATTAGAAAGAGGAAGCGTTTTAATTTCTGTGAAGACCCAGAACCAGATATGACTAAAGGGCACAAACCAGGTGCCACAGCCTATGCAACCCAATTTTGCACCAGCACAGAGACTAAGGCTGGCCATAAAAAGGTCAAACCGAAACACTTTCAATTTGTATGCAACCAAGCAGGTCCTTGAACTACAAAGCTGAAGGTAAATCTGAAGGAAATTGAATAGGACAATTGTATCACGTATGGCCAGCAGAAGAGGCTGGGTTTTTCCTGGCTTTCAAGGCTTTAACTCAAGCCATAACTCAAATGTCCCAGTCGCAGGCTACTCGGAGAGAGAGATGTCATCCCCTTCCAGCAGAAGAGGTTATCACTGTGGAAACAGGACATCTTAAGGCACAGAGGGGGTTATTTACAAATCCACTTTGCACTGCAAGTGCACTTGGAAGTGCAGTTGCTGTAAATCAGAGGGGGACATGCAAGGAAAAAAAAAAAAACATAATTTTAGCTTGCACATGATTGGATGATAAAATCAGCAGAACTTCCCCTCATTTCAGATCTACCCCTCAGATTTACAGCGACTGCACTTCCAAGTGCACTTGCAGTGCAAAGTGGATTTGCCTTTCCTAAATAACCCCCAATGCCCAAAAGGGAGAGACTGCAGCTTACTTAGTGCCTTCACAACCTCTGCAGTTAAGTAAGCTGTTCTTTGGAAATATGGAGGGAAACTCCAAGGGGCCTCAGTGAAGGAGCCAACTGAGGGTCCATCTACTACAGCGAGCTCCGAACCTAAAGAAAACAAGACACCCTCACAAGAGCCACAAGATTCTGTACTTCTGTGATTCCTGACTCATAGCCGACCTTGCACTCTATGCCCTCTTGCAAACAGGCACAGAAAGCCAGGGCTGTCATAGTATGGCAAGGGTAGTAGAAACAAAGCTCTAGGAACGTGCAAGTCCATGCCAACAAGCTTAAATCCAACAAGTTTCCCAATCAGCTAGTGGGTCCCTCGCCAGTAGTTCCCATCCAAGTAGAGGAGTCAACACCAAGTCTCTGCTGGATACAGGGGCACAGGTGACATTACTGTAGGAAGGCTTGGAGATATGGGGCATTGGGAAATTCCCATATGACGGGTACCTCCCAATCTGAACTACTGATGTTGGGTCTTTCCACAGTCAGGAAAACAGACATTCTATACCTTAGCAGTCATGTGTCCTCACCCTCCGGAGGAAAACAGAACTCTTTGCTGATAGGGACAAATACCAATCTAGTGATAAGAGTATTCATCCCCAATACCCATGAAGGAGTGACTCATTCAAAGTTGTTCACCCTCAGCTACGTCAGGCCATCAACGTGATCTGCAGGAGCAGGAAAGCTCTGGAAACTTGGCTCTGAAGAAAAGTGTGCTGCAACCTAGGGACATAGCTTGCTTGTGAGCTACTGTCATGTTAATCTGGAACAAGGCCAGGCAAAGAGCCTTCAAAGTTGTCCTTCAAGCTGATTCTCAGGGAGAGGACACTGAGGTAGAGCTGATTCCTGAGGTAGCGTCAACTAAGGCCTTGCAGCGAAACCACGCGAAAATCCCTGTCAGTTTCCAAAACAATACTGATCTCCCAGTAAAGCCAAAACTGCAGATGTTGCTCAGGTAGGTGAACACAGCTACTCCAGTGGCACCATCTGGTTTGGTGGGGGGAGCCACAGACAAAATATCAAAAGACAGGTTCTACGTTCAAACTCCTCATTATCGCCCACGTGGAAGAAGGGTGAACGGACAGCTCCTGAAATGGTGGGAGATGTTCTCTAAAAATGACTACGATGTGGGCTGCGCACAACAAAGAATTCAACTTCAGAAAGATAAACCTATTCAGCGAGAGAGCTTGACTAATCACGTTGGGTGACCTGGAAGATCTTCGAGAGCAACTGACTGAGTTGAAGCAAATGGGGATTATCCGAGGGTCACGCAGCCCTTATGCCTCCCCCATAGAGGTGGTAAAGAAGAAGAATGGCTTCCTCAGAATTTTAATTGATTATCGAACACTCAACTGGAGAACAAATTCCTGACCAATACACCATTCCACCATTAGAGGACACTTTGCATTGCCTATCAGGGGTTAAGTGGTTCAGCGTTTTAGATCTGAAAAGCAGGTATTACCAAATCCACATGCACCCAGAAGAGAGCGAGAAGACTGCCTTAATTTTCCCACTGGGGTTTTTTTTTTTTTTATTCAACAACAGAATGCCCCAAGGATTGTCAGGAGCCTCTGCAAACTTTCAATGACTAATGAAATGTACCGTAGGAGACATTAACCTGTTTGGGGTATTGGTAGATCGATGATATCATGGTCTTTGGGAAGACTAGAACAGGAGGAGCGACTGGAAAAAGGTACTGCAGAGACGCCATGAAGAAGGGTTGAAATTGTCGTTGGAGAAATGTAAATTCTATCAACCCTCAGTCACCTATATGGGGAATGTGGTCTCCGCAGAGGGAGTCGCCACCGACCCAAGAAAGGCAGAAGCTATTATTTCCTGGCCTAGACCGAATCACGTCACTGAACTAAGGTTATTCTTAGGATTCTGATCCTTATACCAAAGATTTGTAGAAGGGTTTGCTAAAATAGCCTGACCCCTCAATGAGTTGTTAAAGAATGAGGAGAAAGACATGGATGTATCCAAGCCAAATAAGCCAAGTAAAAGGACCCAGAAAGCCTCAATAAACTATTTGAGTTCAATGGACAGATTAGTGCAAGCAGGCGTTTTTCCAGCTGATGAGGAGTCTGTTGTGGAAATTTTATTATGCATGTTTTATAGATTGTCGTCATCTGTCTTTGTGTCTGATTTAACCAAGGAGTGCTCTAGTAGAATCGGGACCAGCGGTAAAACCGTCAGTATGAAAACCTTCTCATGGGCTTGGAGACGTGTTCTCTGTGTGTGTGGGCGTTTTCCAGTTAGTAAGTATCAAGCGCAATGCGCTGAGCTCCTTGTCTTCAAATGTCTCGGCACATTAGAGAAGCATTAGAGTCCACATAACGAGAGAAACACATACATACGTACGTACACATTATATATATATATATATATATATATATATATATATATATATATAAAAAATCTCTGTTGTGGCTACATATCTGCTTTTATAAGAGGACATTGATATCTGCCCTGTTGGTATACTCGTACCGTATATTAACAACAGCAGTAGCAATGTCCCCGCAGATCTTCTAAAGCCTGTAAGAACAAGTATAATGATCTTACTAGTTACTCTGAGCAGTATTGAGTGGGCTCCATGCTGACGAAGATGGTTGATATGGCTGGGCGGAGAGTAGCGTACACGCCTCAAGTGGACGAGACGTGCACTTCTCCCTCCCACTCCTGTGGATGCCCTCCCCTTGTGTCATTTCCTGTGTGGTGTCATTTTGTATGGAAGAACCGATTGGCTGTTGGGGCTATGACTTCCTTCCTGTTGTCACTTCCTTTTGTTGCAGATGAATAAAGATTGCTCCCAGGATCAGGGCAGTTGGAGGAGCAATGGAGCTAAGAAGGTGACTATGTCTGTTGCGGGAGACACGGGAGGTTTAAAGATGCTTTATACCAAAAGGCTGAAAGGACGCTTAATAGCGCAAGAGTATAGTGTTTTTTCCACGACAGTTCTAACCAATGCTCTGGTGCTAGCCTATGCTAACCCCTCGAAGCCATACAAACTACACGTCGACGCTAGCAGAGACGGACTGGGTGGGGTACTTTACCAAGAGCATGATGGACATCTGCGACCAATCTCATATGTGAGCAGAAGTATGACGCCTGCTGAAAGAAACTATCACATTCACAAGTTGGAGTTTCTGGCCTTAAATGGGTTGTGGTAGACAAGGTAAAAGGACTACCTGTATGGTTCAGACTTCGCGGCCAATACTGACAACAACCCACTTACCTATGTACTCACCACAGCCAAGCTATATGCTACTGGGCACCAGTGGTTGTCTGTGCTACGTGGATTCCAATTCAGCCTGAAGTATCACCCTGGAGTCGTAAACAGGGATGCCGATGTTCTCTCCAGAAGGCCTTATGGAGTACAAGCCCTTGTGTCAAGGGGTTGGAGCACCATGCCAAAGTGGAAACAGGAGCGGTTACTGTGACCTTTCCCAAATATGAGGTGAAGGCCGGATCAAATTCTCAAAGAAGGATCTATGGAAAGACTGATAAGAAATCCCCTCTGCAATCTAATGCTGAAAGCTCTTGAGAGTCAAAACCCAGACTTGCTACTAACAGATACTATGAAAGAAGCACGATTAGTCCACAGGTTGGTTGCAGTTGAAAGATGGGGTGGTCTACCGAAGGGACCCCTCGGACAAACCTGACGATAGAGGACAACTGTTCCTAACAGAAAAACACAGAGACCATATTAACAGCTTTACATGATGAGCATGGCCACCTAGGCCCAGAGAAAACTTTCAAGCTAGTCAAAGATTGCTTCATTCGGCCTTGCAAGCTGAAGTTGAGGGCTATTGTCACTCTTGCCTAAGGTGTATTCAGCGAAAGATATTACAAACCAAAGCCGCACCCATGGGCCAGCTCCAAAAAGTCAAGGACCAATGGAATTGGTGTGCATTGATTTACTTGAGTCTGACTTGGGCAAAGAAATGTCTTGGTAGTAACTGACCACTTTATCTGGTAAGCCCAGGCATTTCCAACCAAAGACCAACAAGTCTCAACTGTAGCCAAAGTATTTGTGGAAAAGTTCTTTGGCCACTATGACCCACCTCATCGCATCCATTCCAATCAGGGGAGAGACTTCGGGAGTAAACTCATCAAAAGAATGTTATATCTGCTGGGTATTTAAAAACCAAGAACAACCCCCCATCATTCTCAAGGGGACCCCTAGCTGTAACGATTCAACCGCACCTTTTTAGACATGCTTGGGACTCTCTCAGCTAAAAAGCATTGGCCCATTAACCACCTCAGCTCCGGGAAGGTTTTTCCCCCTTGATGACCAGGCCATTTTTGGCTATTTAGCACTGCGCTAACTGGTAATTGCACGGTCATGCAACACTGTACACAAACAAAATTTATATTATTTTTTTCATAAAAATAGAACTTTCGTGGGAGGCACATGCATGAAGCCCGCTAAGCAGGACATGTCTGCTTAGAGCTCTGCACCGAACGGTACCCAACCGCTGTTTAAGCAGAGTCACACCGGACCATAACCTCCCAACATCACCACAGTATTCCCTGAAACTAGTGGGCACATTTTGGTGACATGTACAGCGGGAGAAAAGTGAAGCTGAAAACAAAGCCCCAGGAAAAGCTGACTAGAATGGTATCTAAAATGGCGGTGGTGCCATCACATCTCTCCTCATAGAGCGGTACACAGCAGCATCACAGGTCTCCTTCTTCACGCACTGTGGTAAGACTGAATATGACTTGAACTTGTCTCCTATTACTCTGCATAATAATCAAATAAGCTCCCAATTTGAACGGGTATTGCACAAAGCATTACAGAATACCTCAGATACTATTACTGATAAACTAACATGGGAGATCCGTGAGGTAAGCAGACGCACATTCATACTTGAGCAGAGAGTAGATGGGATTGAAATCACTACCACAGCTCATTCAGAGGAATTAGAATCCCTTAAAGAGGATTATTCTACACTTCAAAGCCGACTGGAAGATTTTGAGAACAGGGCTAGACGATCAAACCTACGCATCCACGGCATTCCTGAAGAAATAGAGGATCTACAATCAACTGCTACAACACTTTTTCCAAGAACTTGTTCCATCCATCCCATTAGAAAGATTGGAAACAGATCGAATACACAGAGATTTATCTGCACGTAAAGAAGATGGGCCACCTAGAGATACAATTATAAAAATGCATTATTTTCGCTCAAAAGAACAAATAATGGCAGCTGCAAGAAAACAAAGACTCTTTAATTTTCCAGGGCCATAAATACCAAGTCTTTCAAGACTTATCTCAACTAATGCCGCGTACACACGGTCAGAATTTTCGAATGGAAACAGTCCGATGGGAGCTTTTCAACCGGATATTCCGACCGTGTGTATGCCCATCGGTCTTTTTCTGTCGGAATTTCCGACGGACTTTGGATTGAGAACCTGTTCAAATTTTCCAATTGTGTGCATGTAATTCCGACATGCAAAATTCCGACGCATGCTCGGAAACAATTCGAAGCATGCTCGGAAGCATTAAACTTCCCTTTTATAGTGCTGTCAAACGTGTTGTGACAGTGTGTAGGCAAGACAGTTTGAGCGAAATTCCATCGGAATTCCAACGGGAAAACCATCAGAGCTTTTACCGATGAGAATTCCGACCGTGTGTACGCGGCATAACTCTCCTTAAAACGCAAAGAAATGAAACCACATATTCAAGTCCTTAAATATTACTGAATAAATTATCGCTGGGGATTTCCTTTTTCCCTTTGCTTTACTTATAAAAGGTACTTCATATATATGTAAATCAGCAAATGATCTTCTTTCTACACTTAGAGATCTCCGCCTGGCAACATCTTCCACAACAATGGATGGTCCCAAACAACAAATTAATTCAATATCCTTCTCACAGACCCAAGATATTCAAGACTCCCAAGTACCTCAAACATCTCAAGCCCCACTTAGTCCTCATAAAAGATTTTTCTTTGCTTCACCAACACCTGAAGAAGAGGACATTGCAGACTGATATATATACAAAATGGGTGATATTTAAGAATACAATCTGATATCTCCCCCCCCCTTTTTTTTTCTCTCTTCTTATAACTCGGTTTTACATTTTATACATATGCTACTTTTTTTTTACCTCACATGATTTAATTATTACCGCTTTCCGCGAGGATTGATACAGGCCCCAGGCGTCAGATGTAACGCGGCGTTATTTTTAGCAGCGCTATTCGGCCACTAGCGGGGCAGGTTTTAAACCCCCCCGCTAGTGGCCGAAATGGGGTTAAATCCCAGAGCGGCGTTTTCCCGGCGGTATCGCAGCGCTGCCCCTTTGGCTTCAATGTGGAGCAGCGGTGTGTTCACTGCTCCAAAGAAGCTGCTGCCAGGACTTTTTCTGATGCCCTGCCAGCGCACCGCTCCATTATAAGATTTTTATTCTAATATTAGAATTATCTTGAGTTATTTTATCAGTTTCAATTATCCTTAACTTCAATATATTTTGAGTTTAACCTGAATTCTACTACCTTGCATTATAGTATGCACTATTTTTTACAGTTACGTTGAACTCAGTGGCGGTGCATCCATAATGGCGCAAGAGCGCCGTCCCCCCTCTCCTGTCACTCTCTAATCACCATAGATATATTCATGCACTGTATGAATCTATCTATGGTCGCTGCTGACACCCCCTATTCAGGTGTCCTGCCCCTTTTCGTCCTGACCCTTTTCGGTCAACGGGCACCTGAACTGCAGTGGTGGGGGTGTTTTTTGGAAGCACCTGATTAGAGCCGTAGGTTCTAATAGGCGTCCAAAAAAGTGAGAAGCGGGCGCAACGCTGTGCGTTCCTTGTCACTCAGCTCAATGTTAGCAAAGCCTTAGAAATTCGCTTTGCCGACATTGACCCGCCTCTCAGCCAATCAGGTTGTCGGGTCTGTTACCGGTCCCCTGATTGGCTGAAACGTCAGGCGCTGTTATTGGACACCTATCAGGCGTCCAATCGTAGAAGAGGATGGGAAGAGGACGACGGGAGAAGACACATGGAGGGGAGAAGACGCATGGAAGACACTACTCGCCGCCACCCGTTGCCCCACCGAGGCAGGGTAAGTGCCGGGCAGATGGCGAGCGGGCGGGGGGAAATCACAGTGGCAGCATTGGATGGCACAGTGGGAGCATTGGATGGCACAGTGGGAGCATTGATGGCACAGTGAGGCTGCAATTGATGGCACAGTGAATTTTGAGCACCAGCAGCCACTGGTTGAACCAACATTACTTATGACTCCTTTTGTCCAATTATTTTACTTAAATATCACATTTGCTGTCGTAGTCCGGTGGCAGCCCACTGCAACTTCACTCATTCGAGCGCCCAATGTAGATTTGGACACTCCTTGGACCACTTCATAGCCACTGGTGGTTGGTGTTTATTCACCACCCACTGGATATTTGCTCCAATAGGGAACCCTTTTCTTTTTACAACTTATTTTCTTTTTTGAAGTTTCACACACACACACACATATACATATACATATATATACATACACATATATATATATATATATATATATATATATATATATATATATATATATATATATATATATATTTTTTTTTAACTCTGTGATAATATACATTATACAATCTACATTTATACACTTCTACTGCTCCTACCTTGCCGAATTTCCCATTCCCCATTCGTTTTTTTTTTCTCCAGTGAAATTGAATATTAAGCAGCCTTTTATTGATCCTTATCAATATTCTATAATGTCTCCCTTATAATGTATTAACACTAAATGTACAAGGTCTGGACTCTCCTTCGAAAATAACTAAAGCATTTACCTTCTTTTCTAAACTATCAGCTCATGTAGTTTGTTTGCAAGAGACCAACTTTATACAGCAATCCACACCAAAATATTTTGGCCGCAGATATCCCCAAGTTTATACTGCTTCTACCACAACGAAAAAAGGTGTGTGTGGGTGTGTGTATTGATTGCTTTCCACCGCACAACACCATTTACTATTTAACTGGTTCCCGACCGGCTCCTGCACATATACGTCGGCAAAATGGCACGGCTGGGCAAAGTAATGTAGCCGTACGTTACTTTAAATTTCCTTCCGTGCCCCCAAGCATCGTGTGCCTAATGACAGCACACTGATCGTCTGCTCCCTGTCATCGGGAGCAGCGATCAGTGTGGTGTCACACACAGCCACGCCCCCAGACAGTTAGAAACATGTCCCTAGGAACACTTAACCCCTCCCCGCCCCCTAGTGGTTAACCCCTTCACTGCCAGTGACATTTTTACAGTAATCAATGCAATGTTATAGCATTGATCGCTGTATTAATGCCAATGGTCCCAAAAATGTGTCAAAATTGTCCGATGTGTCCGCCATAATGTCGCAGTCACGATAAAAATCACAGATCGCCGCCATTACTAGTAAAAAAAGGCCATAAAACCATCTCCTATTTTGTAAATGCTATAACTTTTGCACAAAACCAATCAATAAACACTTATTGCGATTTTTTTTACCAAAAATATGTAGAAGAATACGTATCGGCCTAAACTGAGGGAAAAAAAAAAAGTATTTTTTATATATTTTTTGGGGGATATTTATTATAGGAAAAAGTAAAAAATATTGTGTTTTTTTCAAAATTGGCGCGTTTTTTTGTTTATAGTGCAAAAAATTTAAACCGCAGAGGTGATCAAATACCACCAAAAGAAAGCTCTATTTGTGGTTAAAAAAAGGACATCAATTTTGTTTGGGAGCCACGTCGCACGACCGCGCAATTGTCAGTTAAAGCATCGCAGTGCCGAATCGCAAAAAACGCTCTGGTCAGGAAGGGGGTAAACCCTTCCGGGGCTGAAGTGGTTAAAAAGAACTTAAAGTCCCAGAAGGTAGAACGATCATTTCTTACTATGCACCCAACAAGAACCCATTGGCATTTCTCTCACATTTGCTCTCGGTAGTTGAAACACAAACAAGGTGGTGGTGATTCCAACCAAATAATATATCCATTCCTTGACAAATCCCCGGTCCCAACCAGTATTCCTAAACGTTCATATCAATGACTCCTGCATCAATACTCTCTTTTAGACACATGGCGAGAACATAATCCACTCACTATTCCCATCCCCACAAGCAATTCTCCCCTATTGACCACCTTTTTGTTATGTTCTCAACTTCAGTCCTCAGTATAGACTCACATATTATACCATGTGCATGGTCGGATCATAATGCTGTAATGACAACTTTCTCATCTCTAGTTCCACGATCCAATCATCGTACTTGGTATATTAATGATAGTTTACTTGCAAATTCCTCATTCCAACAGAAATTGGAAAGGGACATAAAAGATGATCTCATCACCAATAATTCTACTGAAACGTATCCCCCCGACACGTTGGGAAGCTCTCAAACCTTATATTAGGAGGGGTAACCTTATATTAGAGGGGTTTGTATAAGCCACACCTCTTTCTACCATAAAGAACAAAAACAACTTCATAAAAAACTTGAAGACACATTTTACAAGGCATAAAGTTATATATGACAAAGCACGCTTAGAATTAGACCAGTTTCTGCCTGAATCAGCAGAAAAAAACACTTCGTAAATCCAAGCACACCTTTTATATGAAAGCTGATAAACCAAACACATTCCTAGCCCTGGCATTGCATAAGACCAACTATACCCCTAAACCTATTCGTCTAAAAATTAACAAAGATACACCAATAATCCACTAAAAATTTTAAAAGAATTTCATAAAAAACAAACTAAATTTTACAAAGACCCTAACAGCTTAGGCCAGTGATGGCGAACCTTGGCACTCCAGATGTTTTGGAACTACATTTCCCATGATGCTCTGGCACTCTGCAGTGTAGTGGAGCATTATGGGAAATGTAGTTCCAAAACATCTGGGGTGCCAAGGTTTATCATCACTGCCTTAGACCATTCTCAACTGACCTCACTCCTATCTTCAATTCACCTCCCCTCCCTTTCCTCATCAACATACTCTTGATAAACCTATTACTGAATTTGAAATACAACAAGTTATAAAATCACTCAAAATCACATAAACGTCCAGGCATAGATGGCCTTTCAGCAACTTACTACAGAAAATTTGCATCTTTATTATCACCCCTTATGGTAGAAGCCTTTAACTCCCTTCTCAAAGAACACATTTTTTGTACGAAATCACTTACAGCTTCTATATCCATGATCCCTAAACCCAATACAGATGACACATCTTGGTCTAATTATAGACCGATATCTATCCTCAATGTCGATATTAAAATATTGGCCAAAATATTATCCCCCAGACTTAATCCAATTATTGGCACCCTTATTCATAGAGATCAAACAGGATTCATTCCTTCAAAACAAGCAAGCAATAATATTCGTCGAGCTACACTTCTGGCCCACGCAGCTCGTTCACATCATATCCCTGCCTGTTTCCTCTCGTTGGATATCCGAAAGGCATTCGATTCATTATCATGGCCTTATGTACACTCAATTCTTTCTCAATGGGGTTTCGGACCACATTTCTTGAAATGGATAGCTGCCTTATATCAAACACCCAAAAGCATATATCTCCTTTTCGGGTTTTAAATCCGATTCTATTAATGTTGAGAGAGGAACCAGGCAGGGATGTCCCCTATCCCCTCTCCTCGTTGCATTGGCAATTGAACCCCTGGCTCAAATTATTCGATCCAACCCAAACATAAAAGGACTTGAACTTGGTGGTTATCAACATAAATGTCTGTTTGCAGACGATGTCTTAATATTCCTTACTTCACCCGTAACCTCAGCACCAACTCTTCTGAACGTCCTTTCTAAATTTAAACAAATATCAGGCCTTTCTATAAAACCCCACAAATCAAAAGCTCTAAATATATCATTGATGCCTGCCATCCAAACCCAACTTCTTCCCTCTTTACCATTCACCTGGTCTACAAAGATCATCTCCTACTTGGATATTACATTTTACAGCCAACCCTCTGGAACTCTATACAACAAATTACCCAGCTACACTTTCACAACTTAACTTCTCAATAATTGAACCATTACCATACCATTAGCCTGATTAGGAGGAATTAGTGATAAAAAATGTCCATCCTCCCAAAACTCTACATCTTTTTCGAGTACTCCCTATATCTATACCATCACACTTCTTAGGCATTATACAATGTAAAACCTTACATTTTATCTGGGGTAAGACAAAACCTCGAATTCCTAGACATAGCTAGGCATACCCTATATGCTCCTAAAATTCAGGGTGGTTTGGGTGTGCCAGATTTTACTAAATATTATTATGCAGCCCAATTATCACAACTTTCCAAATACCACGCTAAGACGGAAATCCCACTTTGGGTGGCGTTAGAATTGGTCGATTGTGACCCTCTATCCATCGCAAATCTTCTTTGGCTAAACCAAACGCAATGCTGAATAGTAACAAATCCCATTAGCAAACACAGCCTATCTATTTGGAATAGGTTAAAAACCCGATTTGGCCTACAATCTAGACATAATCCTCTTCTCTCCTTCCTCCATAATCCCTCATTCTACCTGGCTTGGCCCTCCCCAAACTCATTCTCTGCATGGTCAAGTGCTGGTTTGACTTGCGCTCATCATTTCTATAAATCTTCTCTAATCACACCATTTCCTACTCTTCATGAAAACTATGATCTCCCACATACAGAAACTTTCAGATATCTTCAAATAAAAAACTTTTTTCACAACAATGCACCCTCCGATACGATATTCGAACAAGCCTGTAAATCTGATCCACATAAACGTAGTCTCATTTCCAACCAATACACACGTTTACTGTCACACTTTACCTCTATGCCCCCAAACTATACTACCAAATGGGAAAAAGATCTCCAATTACAATCTGCAGACATAAATTGGTCTCAAATCTGGCAAACAACAAAGTCTGCCTCCCCGAATGTAGAGGCTCTCGAAAGCAATTATAAAGTACGCACAAGATGGTACTTAGTCCCTGACAGAATTCCTAAATTCTCTCCACAATATTCTTCCCATTGCTTTCGTGGCTGCTCTATCCCGGGTACATATCTGATGGGAATGTAATATTGTCAGATTCTTTTGGTCAGAAGTATTTAATATTCTTTCCACAATGTTCAAATTTATAATACTGCCTGACGCACCTATTGCGCTACTGAATGGTAAACCACAAGCCTTGTCAAACCGCCAATTTAAACTCATGCTCTTTGTAACAACAACAGCAGCAAAATAGGTCATAGCGAAGGCTTGGAAGAACAGATTCACTTGATATATCATTAGTCAAACACAGAGTTACACAATCCTTAATTCATGCTAAAACAGAAGCGATCTATCTTGATAAAATATCTAAATTCAAAGCCATGTGGACACCATGGATTAAAACATTTCCTACCACTGGGCTTTGACACCTCTTTAATAATCCCTTAAGGGCTTACGATCTATACAGGCATACCCCACTTTTAAGTACACAATGGGGTTTATTTACTAAAGCTGGAAAGTGCAAAATCAGGCTCACTTCTGCATAGAAACCAATAGGCTTCTAACCTCGGCTTGTTCAATTAAGCTTTGGTAATAAAACCTGAAAGCTCATTGGTTTCTATGCAGAAGTGAGCCTGATTTTGCACTTTCCAGCTTTAGTAAATCAACCCCATTGTGTACTTAAAAGTGGGGTATGCCTGTATAGATCTTAAGCCCTTAAGGGAGTATTAAAGAGGTGTCAAAGCCCAGTGGTAGGAAATGTTCAATCCATGGTGTCCACATTCCCGAATCTACTGATCCCCCTCTGGTGACATACCCCATTTTTCAACCCAATGTCTCTTTATCATACCATTAACTAAGCTTCTCCTTCTCTTTTCACTAGATATTTGTACTATAATAGGAGTCTTGCGGGATAATCTGAAATATTGCTCATATTTCCAGATAATGCCAAGCCAATTTGCAGGAACTTGGCCCTGGAAAACGTATGCATTTCTCTTGATTACCCTGTAACACTCCTGATTTATCATCTTATACATATTTTAATTACCTGGCTCGTCATTTAAAACCATAAGTACAATATTCTTTTGAAATATTTCTATTCTCCATACTCATTCCTGAAATAAGTGTATCCTAATTCCAGTTTTATGTGTTACAAGTATCTTTATATCATCTACAAATTTTTACCTTATACCTTTTTTTTTTCTCACATAAACACTTATTAAAGTGGATGTTTTTTGATGTCATAATGTAGAGAATAAGATTTCCTTTCATTTGAGCCCAGTCTTGCCACACAGATTTACTCAAGGCCTGAGCAATCCTCTTTTCAGTTAGAGAAATCTTGACAAAGCCTTGAAAACTTTGTCAAAAACGCCCTCTTGCTGTGAGTGACAGGTGATTTACATATCTCGTGCACTAGCCTGAGACAGGCACATCCTGTGTAAAAAGTTCACAATTCACATCCCTCCTCCCCTCCAGCTCTCCCAGCTTTACTGTGTTTTGACTGGATGTTTCTCATCATGGGATGCAGTGAACAGTGAGCAGACTATAGACAGACAAGTGATTTAGGGGACATGTATGTAGCCAGAGCTGGGCAGAGTAGAACATCCAGTGATCTGATGATAACCTGTCTCAGGCTAGTGCATGAGATATGTAAATCACCTGTCACTCATAGCAAGGGGGCGTTTTTGACAAAGTTTTCAAGACTTTGTCAAGATTTCTGAACAATAAAAGAGGATTGCTCAGGCCTCGAGTAAATCTGTGTGGCAAGACTGGGCTTAAATGAAAGGAAATCTTATTCTCTACATTCTGACATCAAAATTTGGGTTTACATCCACTTTAAATGTTTGCATATATTATACAAAGAAACAGATTCCATGAATCCTCCAAACTTACAATCAACACAATAGCCATATGAGCCAGACCCGGAGGAAATAAGGAACAGTTAATTGAACAAAAGATCAAACAAGCACATGCAATCTGTATCGGGATCTTTCTCAGAAAAAATAAATCAAAGGGGGATTCACCATAACATATTAGCTAATAGAGCCATAACTGTTAGGAAGCTAGGAAATCTCCTGTTCCACCTTTTCTGGGTATATAAAAATAAAAGCAGTGAAGAGGGGGTGAGGTTGTCACCAGCTGCCCTCTCCATCACCTATTTATTGGACCAGTAACGTGAGTCTCGTCACTAGCGGGACACTGGATTAACCCTTAAGTTTTGATTTTATGAGGTCACTGCTTAACTTCAGGTTTCATCTTTTGCGAGTTCCTGGTATGACTGAGAAGTTCTAAAGGATGTCCACGCTTCCCATGTAGCAGTAAACGTAGACATTTTATGTAGCGAGGTATAGCTCAGCTCCTCCATCTACGTGATCGGGTAAATCCGGTGGACCCATTCAGTCATTGTCGGTGGAGATGCCGACCGCCAGTGAATTGGTACGCACATCCTAGCTGCGTTGACCATGTGTATTGCAACCGATTTGTGGTATCACTTTTTAGGTATCTCAGATAAGTGCAAAAGGTACTGTGACGGAGAATACTCCATTGGGAGAGAGGACACCTTCGTTATCACCTCATGTACTTTATGCCAGAAGGATTGAAGTGGAGAGCAACTCCACCAAATATTAAAGAATGAGCCAGTCTCCCTGCCACATCTCCAGCATTGCTCCGGCACAGTAGGTGAGAATTTGTGTATTAGGTCTGGGGTTCTGTACCAAGCTTATGTTAATGTTTATTGCTACTGAAATTTAATCTCTATTATTTTCTATTCTGTCAAATAATGTATCTCCACATATGATATGACTGTAAATCTGTTTTAACTTATGAAAAACATAATAAAATGTTTAAAACTAAAAATAGAGCTTTATTTTGGTGGTAATTGATCACCAATGGGTTTTTCTTTTTTAATATAGAAACGAAAAAAAGAGACTGAAAATTTTGATACTTTGTGCTATAAAAAAAAAAGTAAAAATAATCTAACATTTCCTCATACAATTTAGGCCGAAATGTATTCGGTTACATGTCTTTGGTTTGTGTAAAGGTTCTAGCACCTACAAATTATTTTATATATACTGGAATTTTTTTTTTTTAATACAAATAATGGCAGTGATCAGCGACTTCTAGTGGGACTGTGATAGTGTGGTGGGCAAACTAACACAAGCTTACACTGGGTGGGAACTGACTAACTGCCACTGAACTCATCATTGACACTAACACAGTGATCAGTGATAATACTATACGCGGTCACTATACTAATAACACTGGCTGGGAAGAGGTTAATATATAGGGCGATCAAAGGGTGCCCAACAAGTGTTAATATATGTGTGTAATGTATGCCGATTTTTACTAAACATCTTTGTTCCCCTTTACAGAGCCCTGTGTTGATTGTCAACACACAGCTGTGGGCTGTGGGGGAACCCAACCAATCAGCAGGTCCTGGCCATGAATCATTGGCCGGGACCTGGTGACAAACTCCTGCTGTGTACAACCACAGCAACGTACAAGCATAACGATTTGCCTGTAACTACTTGTGGGCAGTCTGCAAGTAGTTACAGATGTCTATCCCTTGTAATTGTTTATTTTATTCTAGTTGGTCCTGACAGAAATGGGAGCTTGATATGTTGCTTGTATTCTTTATTTTTCCACTCATATATGGTATATTTCATGTATGAACTTTTGCCTGAGATTTTTAGTACTTGTTACTTTGTGAGTGTGTGAACTCTCTGCTATTGTATCATTATTAGATTGTATGATCTAAAGTTCTTTCAAAGATCTTTTCTAATTAGAATAAATAAATTATATGGCACCGGAATAATCTCTTGTCCATAATGGAAGCAGTTTGAATGTCCTCACAAACTGATGCTAGCCCCACTCAGACGGTTTCTTGCAAATCCCACCACTCAAGACACCGCTCTAAACACAGATGAAGAGGACAGTAAGGAAGAAGATATGGGCATAGACTGGGTATGGCCTTCTCCACCCCAAGAGACGATTTCTGCTCCAACCAAAGAAACAGACTTGGTGCTCCCCAAATCTGAGATACCAGAGCCCACACCTCCATTTCAGCCGTTAAAGGCCCCAGAGATTCATCTAATTCACCAACATTTGTTTTGTTAGGTGAACAGCCCTTAGTGGTCTAGTACATTAGCTATAGTGTTTTAAAATGAAGCAATACAGAATAGTTAAATACAACGGCTTTTTACTTCAATGACATTAGGATAGGAGCAAATTTGCTGCCTAGTATCAGATATCTTTCAAAACGTTGTGCCTGAGCAGACCCTTTTGATTACATGCCTACAGAACACCCTACACAAAAAGACAACTTGAATTACATCATAGGAATAAGGCCAGTTTTCTCCCCTCTGTCACTATATTGTGCCATTCTGCTGGGGAAAGAAATGTAAAACTTCTGTGTGCTTTCTGACATTTAAGGCCATGAAAACACCATACAAAAGTTGGACACTTGTATAGACAGACATGGTTAGAAATTATAACAGGGTCATATTACAGGCATTATCAATGTAATTAAGGCTTAGAGGTGTTTGACTATACAAACTTGCACTTTCAGTGCCAACATTGGGTGCCCTTTGTGCCACCACCCTATGGGAAGGTAAACAGGGCAGTGAACAAATCTGCAGCATATGGTATGATCAAATGTCAGTAAAAAAACCACAACAACATTTACTATCTAAACTTTGCAAAGTATCAGTAGTGCCAGATTTAATCCACAATGAAAGAACATGTGGGAAAACAAGCTGTGCATGCAATGAATACGCTTTTTTTTTTTTTGCAAAAGTCTGTGAGAAAAAAAAAAATGATACTTCCTTATTTACCCACTGGAGTAATATCCTAATCCTAATCAAGGCATACTCTATTGTATACAAAGTCAACCAAGAAAAGCCAGACTTAACGAGCTGATAGCAAAGGTGTGATTCAGCCTCCACGGTGTCCCTTACAAGGCAAAACTCTATAAGCCTTCTCCAGATCTGCTGGTGCCACTTACAAAGGTCTTCTACTGAGGGACAACTTCAGGACTTGCAGGTAAGCACAAAAATGATTCTGGTGACAGAGGTATTGGCAACAGTAAAACATCAAAAGGCAAATACTTATTTTCAATGCAGGTTGTATATTGAAAGAATATTAGGGTGCATGGTAACCAATCAGCTTATAGCTTTATTTTTCGAAGCTTACATGAACAAGCTGTAGATAGACGATCATTAGTGGTCATGCATGGCTGCAGCAGATTCTGGCTGCTCCAGTTTTGGTAAATTCGCCCTCACTGTTCTTATCTGCAAACATATAGTTCTTTCTAATGCCGCATACACGCGATCGGAATTCAAGCCAGAAAAAGACCGATGAGAGCTTTTCATCGGAAAATGCGACCGTGTGTAGGCTCCATCGGAATTTTGCTGGCCGAATTTCCGACAGCAAAAAATTGAGAGCATGTTCTAAATTTTTCAGACGGAAAAGGTTTCTTTTGGAAATTCCGATCGTCTGTAGCAATTCTGACACGCAAAATTCCTACGCATGCTCGGAAGCATTGAACTCGGCTCGTTGTAGTATTGTACGTCACTGCGTTCTTGACGGTGGGAATTTGGTGTGACCGTGTGTAGGCAAGACAGTTTGAGCGGAATTCCGTCGTAAATTCCGTCGGGAAAACCGCCAGAGCTTTTTCCGACGAGAATTCCGATCGGGTGTACTCAGCATTAGGACAATTTTTTTAGTTACGTCACAAAATCTAAAAGGACATTTACCAACATTAACAAAAAATTTGGATAGAGTTTAAACCCTTCCCCACTCTAAACTTAAGCAAAAGGTGTTTACAAATTGTTTCAACTTATTTCAAGGCTGTCTGAGAGCAAGGAGCTAAGTAGCCAATGTACCCTTCCTGTTGGTTAAAGTACTTGGACGTTGGCACTTTACAGTTGCCTAATGGCAGACAAGTCCACCCCTGCCGCCACAGGTTTTTTTTGGTGGCCCATTATGTCTTAAAAATTAGCTACGTTAGAATTAAAGCAATTCATTTATCACTAAACACACCAATCAAGCAGAAGAATCAACAGCTGACTAAAATAATTAAATGTTTAGATCTAAAAAACAAAAAAAATGTATGCTGTGGTGAGAACTATAGCTCATTACTTCCAGTCATTGTTTAATACATATTCTGGTATAATAATGTTCTGCAGACATTAAAAAGCACTGGTCTCTTGGAACCTATGACGGTAAGCAACTGAGAATCACTGTGTGAAGGAACAACTTCAACATACACTTACCAGCCACCTTATTATTAGGTACACCTTGTTAGTACCGGGTTGGACCCCCTTTTTCCTTCAGAACTGCTTTAATTCTTTGTGGCATAAAATCAACAAGTTGTTGGGAACATTACTCCGAGATTTTGGTCCATGTTGACATGATAGCATCACGCAGTTGCTGTAGATTTGTTGGCTTCACATCCATGATGCAAATCTCTCCCAATTGTGTTCTATTAGATTGAGAGCTGGTGACTGTGGAGGCCATTGGAGTACAGTGACCTCATTGTCATGTTAAAAACAGGTTTGAGATGATTTGAGCTTTGTGACATGGTGCATTATTCTGCTGGAAGGAGCCATCAGAAGATGGGGACACTGTAGTCAAAAGTGATGGACATGGTCAGCAACAATACTCAGGTAAGACTTGGTGGTTAAAACGATGCTCAATAGGTACTAAGGCAACATTTTTCCAATCTTCTACTGTCAAATTTTGGTGAGCTTGTGTGAATTGTAGCCTCAATTTCCTGTTCTTAGCTGACAGGAGTGGAACTCGGTGTGGTCTTCTGCTGCTGTAGCCCATCTGCTTTAAGGTTCAATATGTTGTGCATTCAGAGATGGTATTCTGCATACCTTGATTGTAACGAGTGGTTATTTGAGTTACTGTTGCCATTCTATCATCTCTGTCCATTCTACTCTGACCACCTACATAAACAAGGCATTTTTGTCCACACAACTGCAGCTCACTGGATATTTTCTCTTTTTCGGATCATTCTCTGTAAACCCGAGAGATGGTTGTGCATGGAAATCCCAGTAGATGAGCAGTTTTTGAAATACTCAGGCCAGCCCATCTGGCACCAACAACCTTTCTTCCCCATTCTGATGCTTGGTTTGAGCTTCAGCAAGTTGTCTTCACCACAAGTAGATGCCTAAATGCATTGAGTTGCTGCCATGTGATTGGCCGATTAGTTACATAGTAGGTGGAGGTTGAAAAAAAGACACAAGTCCATCAAGTCCAACCTATGTGTGTGATTATATGTCAGTATTACATTGTATATCCCTGTATGTTGCAGTCGTTCAGGTGCTTATCTAATAGTTTCTTGAAACTATCAATGCCCCCCCACTGAGACCACCGCCTGTGGAAGGGAATTCCACATCATTGCCGCTCTTACAGTAAAGAACCCTCTACGTAGTTTAAGGTAAAACCGCTTTTCTTCTAATTTTAATCAGTGGCCACGAGTCTTGTTAAACTCCCTTTTGCGAAAAAGTTTTATCCCTGTTGTGGGGTCACCAGTACGGTATTTGTATATTGAAATCATATCCCCTCTCAAGTGTCTCTTCTCCAGAGAGAATAAGTTCAGTGCTCGCAACCTTTCCTCTTAACTAATATCCTCCAGACCCTTTATTAGCTTTGTTGCCCTTCTTTGTACTCGCTCCATTTCCAGTACATCCTTCCTGAGTACTGGTGCCCAGAACTGGACAGCATACTCCAGGCGAGGCCAGACCAGAGTCTTGTAGAGCTGGAGAATTATCATCGTTTTATCTCTGGAGTTGATGCCCTTTTTAATGCCAATATTCTGTTTGTTTTGTTAGCAGCAGCTTGGCATTGCATGCCATTACTGAGCCCATCATCTACTAGGACCCCCAGGTCCTTTTCCATCCTAGATTAGCAATTTGTGTTACCAAGCAATTAAACAGGTGTACCTTATAAAGTGGCTGGTGAGTGTATTTGAAACAGTTAAGGTATACATGAAAGATTTAAACAATATAACATTCTGATGAGGGGAGTATACCCCTATGTAGGTTCGGTAGAATTAAATAGTTAAAGTAAAAGCCATAACATTTGTTACTGCCCGTCCCCTCCACCCTCTGGTGCTGCCATGGACATCAAGGACAAGCTAGCATATAAAAACAGGGTCAGACCTTGTGACACCTGCATAGCAGGCAATCCAGTCTAGCCTGGAGTGAGTAAAGCTTACACACACCTGAAAAACTGATCAGAGGGAAGAGGCACAACGATCTGTTCATACTTGGCAAACAGGTATGTAACTCCACAAAACTTCAGCAGATAAACACAGAATGGATATACACTCATACATTATATAGAAACAATAGCACATGATAAAATATGGTTTATTGGTACAAGGCTTTTCAGATGAATACTGTAACACAAACACACATACCATTTAGAATTTAGGTCATAATCCAGAACAGAGTTTCTAATGTCAAGCAATAAATAAGAAAAAAAATGATAATTTCTGTGACGCGCCACCTGATGAGGAATTTGGCTGAAACAATTTACGCGTGAAATGAAGTTTCTTTTAAAAATGGGGTGACAAGCGCAGCTAAAACAAGAAGCATTCACAAATTGGCCCACTGTGATCCAAAGACTCTAAAATCACAAGGTTCAAATGATGGACCTGTTTAGGTTTATGGTGCTTTTAGTTGCATTACTTGAGTGATATGGGAACTTTTCATGGCAGAAAATTGGTTTGGGATACATATTGCGAGATGAAAATTCCTCATTGAGTTGATGCCTCGAGGCGATTCAGTTCGCAGTTGCAGCGCTATACAAATCATTCATTCATTCATGTTTATAGCATCTGAATGGGCAACACAACTCACTTATTTGGGAGTAGATTCTACTGTGTGGCAGAATCACGAGCATGTCACTGAAGTCAACGAAAGCAATATGATGGAATAGAAATATGGCTTTCTGACTTGTTTTTGAACATATCGCTTACAATGACTGTAGAGATATTAATACAATTGCACCAACACATGTCTGCAATACTTTTTTTGCACTAACAGTTATCACGGAACAGTACTCAATTGTGTGTTTGAATGTACAACCTTTGGGACAGACATTTCATCCTTCACCATGAGCAGATTTGTTGACCTGGCTCAGTGGCATAATAAAGTAAGGAAGGATGGATAAGCAAAAAACGCCTAGAGCATGCACCTTTGAAATAATGTCAGCCAGGACAGATGCCAAATCTTTATCCTGACCGATTTTATTCAAGGCTTGTTCACACCATATACCGTATGCGGAGCTGCACTGATCTGCATAGATCAACCGCAGACTCAATGCAAGGGCACATAGAAATCAATTTTTTTTTTTTTTTTTTTACATGTCCTGATCAAAATATACTGTACGTGTGTGGTGGTGCATGCTGTATGAACAAAACTGTGTATAGTCCCCTGGGCTACTTGGTAGTGTTAAATGCTAAATAAAATAATGTGAGTGAATACTGAAGACAATAGTGAAAAAAGAAAAAAAAGGGGGGATTGCTGCAACAACTAATGTGTTTACAACTACACGTTCAGTAATATTAAATGTGGGTGGTGTTGCTCAGTTCCTATATAAAATTACAGGAGAAGACAAAAGATAAAAACTATCACACACATATATAGATCAATCTTGAAAAAAGTAATATATAGAGAGAATATGTGATGAACAAATATGCACAATGTGTGATTAAATAATATTACACATATAGCTACATGGTAGTTTAGCTAACAAGTGTCCAAGTGTTATAACTCCAATCAAGTGCTCTGTTGTACTTAAAGTATGGACAATAAACCTCTGTGCTTCCACCAGTCACCTCAGTGCTCACAGAATTCTCATCTCACTTCCATATAATAAAAACCTCAAGATCAGATTCCAGTATGGGTCCGATTATTCTTTCTTATGCCGCGTACACACGACCGGACTTTCGGACAGCAAAAGTCAGACGGAACGAATCCGCCGGACAATTCGATCGTGTGTGGGCTTCATCGGACTTTTGCTGTCCAAAATTCAGACAGACGGACTTTAGAACTAGAACATGCTTCAAATTTTTCCGCCGGACCCAGTTCCTATCGAGAAATCCGCTCGTCTGTATGCTAGTCCGACGGACGAAAACCAATGCTAGAACAGCTATTGGCTATGAACTTCCTTATTCTAGTCCAGTCGTACGTCATCACATTTGATTCTGTCGGACTTTGGTGTGATTGTGCGTGTCCAAGTCCATTGGAAGTCCGCCGAAAAAAACGTCGGACCTTTGCTGTTGGAAAGTCTGGTCGTGTGTACGCAGCATTAAAGGCATCTTCCTCCTATGGGAAGCATCACCGTCAGTACAGATTGGAGATACCAGGGATACCTCAAGAGCTAAGACTCTAGTCAAACACAGAGGAGACAAAGGAGGAAGAAGCCCTAGGGAAGGATAATCAGACCCATAATGGAATCTTATCTTGAGGCTTTTTATTATATGTAAGTGATGTAAGAGTTCTGTGAGCACTGAGCTGACTGGTGGAAGTACAGAGGTTTATTGTCCATGCGGTATGAACATGCAGCATATATGCTTTTATTAGGCAGTGCAAATCACCACAGCATGTTGCAATCTGATGCAGTAAATATAGTTGAATGAAGTGACCCTGGATCTTATGAAGAAGGGTACTTGTAGGCAGGGGAGAGGCCAGGAGGTCAGCACCCCTAAGGGGAAGGAATGGCACACAGTAGTTGGAGTTGCAGAAAATGTATTGTTAAAAATGTTCCAACATAAAGCAACAGAGTTTATGCAGCAACTTAAAACTGATAGCAACAGTGATAGATGATTATATGGCACTTGCAGGAAGTGATGCACAGAGAGACTGACAGCACCTAGCACTGGAGGAGACTGACAGGCAATAAGCAGAATAAAAACTAGTAGCAGGGAGGTTCCCACATCAACACTGGCAAGCAGTTCATTAACTGTCTCTTCTTCTCTGGAACCTCTCCCTCATGCTAGGCACGCTCTCCCTGTCCAGCGGGTTTCTGTCCCTGACCTACCCACATGCTAAATGCGTGCCAACTGTAGTAACCCAGTGTTTTTTTTAGAAGCACTGTCCTTACTAAATATGGCCCCAGGGGTCATCCGGGGGGCAGCAGCGTCCAATCAGACAGCAGCCCACCCAATAATTAGAGGAATGTACATTCCCTTTGTCCTCCGCTCTCTCTGCATGGTGGTTGCAACAGCGCCACCTGTGTAGGGAAGTCAATCTATACCTGCCTACATACTGGACTTGCAAAGTAATTTTATAATGCCGTATTAAGCAACATCATTGATAAAATTCTAAATTAAAAACTGTTATTATTAACTATTTGCTAAACAAATATAGTCACCCCTGAAGTCCCTATTCGGGCTACATGGCGTTTAAGGTTGACCCTGTGTTCAGACACAGGTTGGCTACAGTCTCAAAACATACCAGCAGGTTAACTGCTTTATGATCAAACTGCCCCTTGAATGTGAAGGCTCCCCTGAGTTAGCTGCTAAGGAGAATGATGAACAATCTAAGGCTGTACATGAATCTAGGTTTTATTATTTTTTGATTTTTTGTTTATTTATTAAGGTTAAAGTTATTCTAGCAGAATCCTACCAGCAGTCAGTGACACCAACTGCATTATTTAATCACATTTAATATTACATAGTTACATAGTAGATGAGGTTGAAAAAAGACACAAGTCCATCAAGTCCAACCTATGTGTGTGATTATATGTCAGTATTACATTGTATATGCCTGTATGTTGCGTTCATTCCAGGTGCTTATCTAATAGTTTTTTAAAACTATCGATGCCCCCCGCTGAGACCACCGCCTGTGGAAGGGAATTTTACATCCTTGCCGCTCTTATAACCCCTTTAAACCTCTTCTTCTAATTTTAATGAGTGGCCACGTGTCTCGTTAAACTCCCTTCTGAAAAAAAGTTTTATCCCTATTGTGGGGTCACCAGTACGGCATTTATAAATTGAAATCATATCCCCTTTTTTTAATTCCTTCTCCAGAGGGAATAAGTTCAGTGCTCGCAACCTTTCCTCATAACCAATATCCTCCAGACCCTTTATTAGCTTAGTTGCCCTTCTTTGTACTCGCTCCATTTCTAGTACATACTTCCTGAGGACTGGTGCCCAGAACTGGACAGCATACTCCAGGTGAGGCCGGACCAGAGTCTTGTAGAGCAGGAGAATTTATTGTTTTATCTCTGGAGTTGATCCCCTTTTTAAAGCATGCCAATATTCTGTTTGCTTTGTTGGCAGCAGCTTGGCATTGCATGCCATTGCTGAGCCTATCATCTACTAGGACCCCCAGGTCCTTTTTTTTCAGCCTAGACTCCCCCCAGTGTATAGATTGCATTCATATTTTTGCCACCCAAATCCATTATTTAAAATTTTCTACATTAAACCTCATTTGCCATGTAGTTGTCCACCCCATAAATTTTTTCAGATCAGATTTGTTCAGGTTTCCACATCCTGCGGAGAAGTTATTGCCCTGCTTAGCTTAGTATCATCTGCAAATACAGAGATTGAACGGTTTACCCCATCCTCCAGGTCGTTTATGAACAAAATAAATAGGATTGGTCCCAGCACAGAACCCTGGGGGACCCCACTACCCACCTCTGACCATTTCGAGTACTCCCCATTTATCACCACCCACTGAACTCGCCCTTGTAGCCAGTTTTCAATCCATGTACTCACTCTATGGTCCATGCCAATGGACCTTATTTTGTACAGTAAACATTTACAGGGAACTGTGTCAAATGCTTTTGCAAAATCCAGATACACCATGTCTACAGGCCTTCCTTTATCTAGATGGCAACTCACCTCCTCATAGAAGGTTGGTAGATTGGTTTGGCAAGAACAATTCTTCATGAATCCATGCTGATTACAGCTAATGATACCATTCTCGTTACTAAAATATTACTCGTTACAAAATTTGTATAAACCGTAGTCCCTTATCACCTCCAAGAGCTTGCATACTATTGATGTTAGGCTAACTGGTCTAATTCCCAGGGATGTATTTTGGGCCTTTTTTAAATATTGGTGCTACATTGGCTTTTCTCCAATCACCTGGTAACATTCCAGTCAGTAGACTGTCCGTAAAAATTAGGAACAATGGTCTGGCAATTACTTGACTGAGTTCCCTAAGTACCCTTAGATGCAAGCCATCTGGTCCCAGTGATTAATGTTAAGTTTCCCAAGTCTAATTTTAATTCTGTCCTCTGTTAACCATGAAGGTGCTTCCTGTGATGTGTCATAAGGATAAACACAGCAGTTTTGGTTACTGAAGCCCCCCGATTCCCTTGTGAAGACTGAGAAGAATAAATTCAATACCTTCGCCATCTCCCCATCCTTTGTAACCAGATGTAATATTAGTTAGCTATAACTGTAATGACTTGCTGGATCATTGATCTCAGATACGTACAACATAATCCTCACCACAACTAACATTCAGCTTGTAGAACATAAAGAACACAATATGTACCATCGGTTGCACTATTTAAGTAATTTAGACAATATTATGTCCAAATAACATTATGTGTACAACAATTGCAGAGATTAACGTATCCTTGCAATGAAGCACAACCTTGGCCAGTTCAAGGAGCATCAAATATTAGGGGCTCATACACGTCCAGATTATCGAATTATAAAAAGGCATTTTATATTCTACACAGCAGTTCCAAAGTCTGACAAACACCCCCAGAATCAAGAAGTGATAATTTGATGTGTGCAGCATGTACAATTTCTTCCACCATCTATCGCATATAGGCATAGGGGTGCATGACCTATTGCATTAGGGTCTGCACCTCAAAGCTCCAACACATATGCATGTGTGACATGTGATCCTAATAGACCTGTAACTTGGGCTGCTGAGCTCTATTGTGTATTGTAACCAGTGTTGCCAACCGCCCGTCGATTTATGGGTAGCCCCGTAAATTTAACCCGTTTTTCGGGCTGCCCATTAAAATCCGTTAGCAGCGAGCCAACCATGGAACTGTGCACGTGTCGTTCCAAAGCCGGCCGGGCTCGGGAAAGCTTGTATGCACTTGGCCGGGCAGCGCATGCGCAGTAACGTAATTGCGCTGCCCGGTGCCATTTTTGAATAGATCGAGAGAGACCATGGCGGTCGGCGACTCCTGCCCTACAGTGCACTCGTCATAGGCGGAGGAGCCGAGCAGGGGTGACGCCTGACGGGGAGGAGGAGGAGGAGGAGGAGGAGGAGGAGGAGGAGGAGGAGGAGTGAAACTAGGGGGAATTCCTTGTAATAAGGGGACAGAGAGAGAGGAGGACTTTACTAGGAGCCGGGAGGCTGAGGCCATGCAATGAGGTGGACAGAGACTGATCTGCTGTGACTGTCCATCATCATATTACTTCTCCACTCCACATCAGTGTGCTGTGTCCTCTACCTGTGCCCCTTTCACCTCTCCACAAGTCAGGGCAGCCCTGTGCTGCCCTGACCAGTGGAGAGGTGACCGGGGCACAGGAGAAGCACACAGCACACTGATTATGTGGAAAAGGAATATCATGTCCGCAGCCTCGGTCCACCTCCTGTATCATGTCCGCAGCCTCGGTCCACCTCCTGT
The DNA here is from genome assembly GCA_028564925.1 of Lithobates sylvaticus. Lineage (NCBI taxonomy): Eukaryota > Metazoa > Chordata > Amphibia > Anura > Ranidae > Lithobates > Lithobates sylvaticus. Next base: position 179,347,439 of record CM053035.1, on the reverse strand, counting down.
ATCATGTCCGCAGCCTCGGTCCACCTCCTGTATCATGTCCGCAGCCTCGGTCCACCTCCTGTATCATGTCCGCAGCCTCGGTCCACCTCCTGTATCATGTCCGCAGCCTCGGTCCACCTCCTGTATCATGTCCGCAGCCTCGGTCCACCTCCTGTATCATGTCCGCAGCCTCGGTCCACCTCCTGTATCATGTCCGCAGCCTCGGTCCACCTCCTGTATCATGTCCGCAGCCTCGGTCCACCTCCTGTATCATGTCCGCAGCCTCGGTCCACCTCCTGAATCATGTCCTCAGCCTCGGTCCACCTCCTGTATCATGTCCACAGCCTCGGTCCACCTCCTGTATCATGTCCGCAGCCTCGGTCTACCTCCTGTATCATGTCCGCAGCCTCTGACCATCTCGTCTTTTATCATGTCTGCAGTCTCTGAGGGGATCCTAGAAAGGAGTCAAGAGTGGGAGCGCCACCAAGATGGGGGTTATGGGAAGAGACAGACATGTGTGGACTATAGGGAAGAGAGTATAGACTAAAACGAGAGCCGCCAAGCTGGAGCCGTCTGACTGAGAGCCCTGCATGGTGCACCTGAGAGGTGGTCAGTGACAGCGCCGCCAGGCCAGTCTGAGGGGGGGGGGGTCACTGATGTAAGGGGGGAGTGAAGGGAGTGAATACAATAAATAATGCAAGGGGGCACTGACATAAAAGGTTCCCCCCTATATTAGTATTCCCCCCTCCCTTACCTTTGTGTATTCACTCTGCGGAAGGTGGTCTCTGGTCACCATCCTGCAGACACTGATGTAAGGGAGAACTCTGTGTTGGCTGGGTTATAGTATCCTGACCTTCATGTAAATTGAGAAATATGTTTTTTTTACTTATTGCTAATAGCACTAGCTATGTATTTATAGTTCAAATATTGATATTTGCACTGTTTAGCACAAAAAATATGTAATTTTTAGGCACTTTTTTTGCAGTGCCAGTAAAGAATGTGGATCCGTCAGTAAATTTCATGATTTTTTGCCAGAAAAAAAAATTGGTGCCGTTTGTAAATTTTGCCGTTCTGCTAGTAAATTTCACTTCGGGGGGTTGGCAACACTGCTTCTACCCCCTTCCTAACAGGCCAATTTTTAGCTTTCAGTGCGCTCACATTTTGAATGACAATCACTCAGTCATACAACACTGTACTTATATGACATGTTGTCCTATTTTTCCAAACAAATAGAGCTTTCTTTTGGTGGTATTTAATCACCACTGGGTTTTTTATTTTGAGCACTATAAATGAACAAAAAAAAAGACAAAATTTAGTAAAAAAATAAATTTTTCTTTGTTTGTTATAAAAAAGTTTAGTAAAATTTGTAATTCATCTTCATAAATTTTGACCAAAATTTATACTGCTAAATATCTTTGGTAAAATAACCAAAATCAGTGTATATTTGTTTTTTGTGAAAGTTATAGAGTCTACAAACTATGGTGCCAATCATTGAAAATTGATCACATCTGATGTACTGATGGCCCATCTCATTTCTTGAGAGACTAACAAGCCAGGACAGTACAAATACCCACCAAAAGACCCCTTTTTGGAAAGTAGACATTCCAAGGTATTTAGTAAGAGGCACGGTGAGGTTTTTGACGTTTTTTTAGTCACAATATTTAGCAAAATTAAGATTTTTTTTCCCAATTTTTTTTTTTTTTTTTTTACAAAATTGTCATATTAACCACTTACGGACTGCCCGTCGTTATATGTCGGCACTTTGAAGAGGAGTATCGTCAGCAGATAGCTACCATAACTCTGGTATCCTCTTCTTCATTGCGAGATCACTTTTAAAATCGGGGGCGGGAGAGGGCCCCCCTCCTGCCACGCTCCGGTAGTCTCCGCTGCTTTTCGGAGCTGCCGGTAGTGGTGGAGACAATCGGATCCTCTCCCCTGGATGCCTGACTGCCAAGTGAGGGGGAAGATGGCCCCCACTTCCACCCAATGCTCTTAGAGAATTTATTTTATTTTATTACATTTTAGTGTAAATATATGAGATCTGAGGTCTTTGACCCCAGATCTCATATTTAAGAGGTCACATCATGCTTTTTTTTTTCTATTACAAGGGATGTTTACATTCCTTGTAATAGGAATAAAAGTGACCCCAATTTAATTTTTTTTAAAGGACAGTGTAAAAAAAAGTAAAGTAAAATAAATTAAACATTTTTTTTAAAGTGCCCCGTCCCGACGAGCTCGTGTGCAGAAGCAAAAGCATACGCAAGTAGAACCCGCATATGGAAACAGTGACAGTGACAAATGACCCCATTTTGGAAAGCAAACAACCCATAACATAACCAAAGATGCATAATGAGTCTTTTGAAGTTTTTGGAAAATGTGGAAAGAAAATGAGGCACTGATGAGAGACAGATGAGCACGGGTGAGGCATGGATGAGCACGGGTGAGGCATGCATGAGCACGGGTGAGGCATGCATGAGCACGGGTGAGGCATGCATGAGCACGGGTGAGGCATGCATGAGCACGGGTGAGGCATGCATGAGCACGGGTGAGGCATGCATGAGCACGGGTGAGGCATGGCTAAGCATGGATGAGGCATGGATAAGCACAGATCAGCGCTGTGGGCACTCCAGATCAAGCTTACTCCCGCTGCTGCACTGGCTCCCTCCTCTCCTCACACACTGTACCGATCGGTGTGAGGAGAGGAGAGAGCTGAACCAGACATGCGCCAGTTTGTTGCCAAGTGATCAGGTGGTAAAGGGCCTCTGTCATTGGCCCTTTACCCCAATCCGTGATGCGTCGGGTCCGGACACTTCCAGGAGTGTACTCCAGGGGGCGCGCAGGAAGTGCTAATTCAGGAGGACATGATTAGTACGCCCTTCCAGAACTAGCCGACCGCGCTGTAGCCATCATTCGGCTGTGGCTCAGTTGGCAAGTGGTTAAAGTATAAATAAAGGCAATATTTTTTCCTTTCGTTTTGGACAGAGTGGAGAGGAATTAGAAATCGTGTCAGTTTTTATTGAGGTCTGTGCCCCCATTTGGGAGATTCACCCTATTTGTCCTATTTACCATCATTTTTTAAAGTGAAGGTAAAATAAAAATCAAATTTTTGGAATGTCCCGGGAACTAACGGAGGGGAAATCTTTCAATGGAGACACTAGTTCTGGTGACCTGGGGGTCCCCAAGGAATCCCCTTAATTTTCAGGGATTTCCACAATAAATTTCCACAGATGGCAAAAAAAAATTCTGACAGGAGCTATAACCCTCCCTTAGGCTAGGTTCACACCTGTGTGGGTGGTGCCGCTGTGGAACCCACACAAATTCCAGCAGCTGCAACCACCTGCACAGCGATATTCAGGTGCCATTAATCCTAACAGCACACCTACCGCCCCCCCCCCCCCCGTCCGCACTGGAAATCACACCTACACTGGGAGCAGTGCTAAACTCACGGTTCCTGTGCGCTGCAATTTCCAAAGTAGTGCAGGAACTTCTTTCCTGCGTTTCATGGGGTACGTCATCCCATTCAAATGAATGGGCTGTTGTGCCCCGAGCAATCGCAGGCCCCGTGGCCAGCACAAGTGTAAACCTAGCCTTACTCTATCCAAAATTGAAAAAAAAAAAAAAAAAAATAAGTTTTGGCTACAGTTCTACTTTATTGCATTCCATGTATTAAGATATAAAACCTTCTGTGTGCAGCTCAGCCCCCTTAATACTTACCCGAGCTAGGCTTGCCAACTGAGTCACTGATTCGAATCAGTGAATCAACTCACTACAGGAGTTTGAATGAACTCGAATCATGAAAGTGAATCTGATTCAATTCATTGTCAAAGATCCTCCCCTTTCAGGATGAGTAAAGGAGGGAGCTGAAAACACTGCAGCAGCCTCAGCTCATGATTTGTAAAATGAGCTATAACACGATTAGCTGTGTGAGCCAAGACTCCAAGTCTCTGAATAAATCACAGAGCACATAAGATTCTCTTTTGTATCATGAGCTGTCTGTGTGTAAGGCAGGCAGCAGCAGCAAGACAGTCTGAATGACTCAAAATCTCAGAGGGCACACAAGATTCTGTTTTGTAACATGAGCGATATGTGTGAAAGCCAGCAGCATGACTGAATGTGAATGATGACTGAGTGTGAATGACTAAAGAGTCTCAGAGCACATAAGATTCATGAGCTGTGTGAGGGAACAAGAAGTCTCTGAATAAAATCACAGAGAGCACACGATTCTGAGCTTTGTGCAGTACCAGGACAAGGTTGTCCAGTGCCTATGGAAAAGATGACAAAAAACTGCACCCCCGCCCTTCCCTTAGGGTTAAGGTTAGCAGTGATATCACTGTCACTACTCCTGTCAACCTTGTAACAGAAGCATCTGGCCCAGGGCGCCTCCATCCCTGCAATAAAACATTGCGCCAAGGGCAGTCGCCCCTCCTTGTCCCGGTCCTGGCTGTGTGATGCAGCTAGACTCTGAATCTGTGAATGACATAGCCTAGCGAGCACACAATGATTCTGTTTTGTATCATGAGCTGATGCAGCCAGACTGAGTCAGTGTGTACGAAGTGTATCACAGGACGGAAGTTCACAATCCTAGCTTAAAGCGGGATTCCACCCTAAAAGTGGAACTCCCGCTTTTCGGAACCCTCCCCCCCTCCGGTGTCACATTTGGCACCTTTCAGGGGGAGGGGGGTGCAGATACCTGTCTAAGACAGGTATCTGCACCCACTTCCAGGCATAAACTCCCACGGGAGTTTACGCAGCTTCCTGTCCCGATGCGCTGTCTGCCGGGACACACGCGGGTCCCGGCAGACAGCGCTGAAGATTCTCATTGCACCACGCGACTCGCGCATGTGCAGTAGGGAACCGGGAAGTGAAGCCGCAGGCTTTACTTCCTGATTCCCTCACGAGAATGGCGCCGGCAACAGCAGAGAGCCGAGCGATCGATCGGCCTCTGCTGCCGTCATCGCTGGAACTGGGAGGCAGGTAAGTGTCCATTTTTTTTTAATTCAGCAGCTGCAGTATTTGTAGCTGCTGGCTTTTAAAAAAAACATTTTTTTCAGGTACAGTCCCGCTTTAAGCTTAGCTTGGAGGAAATGAGTCGCGATTTGAGTCGTTTCACTGAAATGATCCAAATCACTAAAAAATAATCACTCTGCCCAAGTCTAACCTGAGCCCATCCAGCAATGTTGCATGAGAGCCTTGGCTACCCGGGGACTCTCCCTCTTCATTGGTTAGACAGCAGTGGGTGCAATTGGCTCCTGCTGCTGTCAAAGTCAGTGAGCCAATGAGGAGAGACAGAGGGCAGGGCCAAGCCCTGGCTCCTTGTCTGAATGAACATAAAGAGCAGTGGCTAGGCTTGGGTGCCCTCATAGCAAGCCGCTTGCTGTGGGGGCACTGAGCAGGGAGGGGCCACAGGAGCACCAGTGAGAGACCAAAGAAGAAAAGGATCTGGGCTGCTCTGTGCAAACCCACTACACAGAGCAGGTAAGTATAACATGTTTGTTATTTTTAAACAAACAATTAAAAAAAAAAAAAAAAGACCTTAATATCACTTTAATCTAACACCATCACCCAAAAGGCCTAATCATAATATCCAGGAAATCCGTTATCAGCATAGAAGTTACACCATCGTGTCAATGTTAACATCAAAGTTATAAGAAATTCTTTGCAGCAGAATGGAATGCTCCAAGCCTGAAAAATAATGAAATTGCCCAAATGAATGTGCTGTGTTAATCAGTGACCCAGCAAAGTTCTTGATTTCACTGACCTAATGAAATCCCTGTGTATCAAGCACTAAATAGTATATAATTATTTCTCTATTGGTGTGGGTGCATCAATGAATATCATGAACAGCTTTTTTTTTTTTTACGATAGGACTGTTTTAGGTTTGGTGGACCCTCAAGATAAAATTCAAATAAAGGAGGTCAGCCCGGATTCTAAACAATGTATAGCACCTGACACTAATTAAAAGTAGGTGGGTGATGAGGAACATTTTCCTCCATGCTTCCCATTGGATCGTTGGGCGCCAAGTTCTGGGTCACATGGTTCACGGGGCAAGAATCTACCGATTCCTAGGGAACTGCACTGCCCCAGCAGGAAAACTGAAGATTACTGCCGCTAAAATTTGCACCGGACTAAAGCGTTGGTGTGAACGTAGCCTTACACTTTGGCGCTCATACTCCCACTGCTAATATGGTTGGATTTACTGTATTTGACCTGCATGATGCAGTAAAAGGAAAAATCTAAATGGCTTGTTAAAAAAAATAAAAAAACATTTAAAGAAGTGTTCTACTTTGTATCTGCTCCATTTCGGAGCTGGGTTAGGGTTTATCAATCTGCACAGTCTCAGTTACTATTAACAGCCTTGTTAGTAAGTTGTGAAGAGCTTAATTCAGATTAGTTCTGTAATGCCTCTAGCTAACAAAAGGCTCAACACATAAAATCACACAGTTCTATCCTCTCTCTACCATAAAACTTGGCAGCAATAGAGTTTGGACAAGGAAACTGTGCCAAGACAATCTCTGTCTTACTGTAGATATATGAAAATATATAAAAGACACACCTTTTTAAAGGCTGTTCATTAACAAGAACAACTTGTGAAAAAAACAAAAAAACTGCTTAGTAATGGTTAGGGGCTTCTAAGACTGGAATTTAAGAAGCACAAGAGCCTCTTAGCAGAGGTACTATGTGGGCCCCTAGGAAAATACTCTGCCTGTTATGCTAACATCTTATGCACGTGAAGTTCCAAGATCATCGGTATTTGGTAGTTGTATGTAACCTAAGTGAACGTGTAACGATGCTGCCTAAAAGGACTCATTGAATCCTATGGGGGACAGCTGTTGTGTACAGTGCCTTGAAAAAGTATTCATACCCCCTGACATTTAACACATTTTGTCTTCTTGTTACAACCAAAAACGTAAATGTATTTTATTGGGATTTTATGCGATAGACCAACAAAGTGGCATAATTTTGAAGTGAAAAAAAAAAAAAAAAAATTATAAATGGTTTTCCAATCTAATCTAAATCTAAAAGTATTGCATGCATTTGTATTCAGTATTAGCTGAGTATTGAAATCATGGGCTGGAAGCTTCTTGTATACAGTAGAATACCTTTACTTTCATGGAGGATTAGCAATACATGTCTTTACATCATCATGTCTATCAGGGAGACGGACAGGAAGAGAACACAAACGAGTGCATATAACACAATAAGAATGGTACTTCTGATTACCTTACCATAGATAACACACTATAACACTGCAGTGCCACCTTCTGGTATAGACAGATACAATACATATATATAGTGCACAATGTAGAAAGCTATTTACCGTTGTTCTTCCAACACCCCTTCTCAACAGCATGTGCTTTGTCAAATTATATTCAGCTTCTTCTGGAAATAACTATGACATTCCGTCAACAAAAGGCTTGGTGAGTGCAATGGCAGTAATCTCCTCTGATAGGCATGCCTAAAAGAAGGGGGGGGGGGGGGGGAGGGGGAAAGTTGGGACTTTAAATGAGGCGTACATATGGTAATATGTGCCTCCATCCCTGGATCAATGAAATATGAAAAAGGAAGTTGGGACTTTGTGTGAGGCAAACGGCAATTGAACAGAGTAATGCATACATTGTGACTTGGGTTTTATTTATTTAACATAAAGAGGGTATGGAATTGTATGGAATACATTAAAAGCCACTGCATATATGTACATTATAGTACAGTTCATGAACACATAAAAGAAAATACAGATACATAATCGCTGCCTTACCGTCATCCCGCTAGCGTCCGGAACAGGGTTAAAAAAGCCTGCAAAGCAGCGCTTTGGCTGCGCTGCCCCATTGTTTTCAATGGGCAGGGACACTTTAGGAGCGGTGTATACACCGCTCCTACAGCGCTGCAAAGATGCGGCTTGCTTTTTTTACCGTCCTGCAAGCGCACCGCCCAGGAGACAGGAGAGGCTCTTTGCAGGCGCTATTTTTAGCACTGCAACGCCTGTAAAGCGCCTCAGTGTGAAAGTAGCCTTAGATGCTCAGTTAAAGTGATTGTAAATGATGACCTTGTAAAACAACCCATTCAGTTTAAAATAGAAACGAAAGGCAAAACATTTGTGTATAGATGTAAAAAAATTAAAATAAAAAAAAAAAAACATTTCAAATACCTTTTTTTGCCCTTTTTTTTTTTTTATAAGTGATCACATTCCTTCTGTCCCCTCTGTTCTCATCTGGATAAGAGCTGGGAGAGAGGAGAAGCAGCAGAACGCTGAAGGAGAGGGTGGCATGTCAGGACAAGTCTGATCATTGGAGGAGAGCAGGCTGAGTTCCCAGAAAACCTAGAGAACTGACCACACTGTGCTCTCCTGCTTAGTGCGGCCAATTTTTAATAAGAAAGCAGAGGGACTGGCCAGGGATTTCACACAAAGGAAGCAATACAAAGAGAACAGGATACTTTCTCATACAAGTATATAGTACAGCAGGCACATATCAGGAATATGAAATGTTGGGGTAACAAACACTTTAACCCTTTAAGCATCATCAGTACATCTATAAAATTTGACGTAAATTAAGCATGGCTGATTAAGCACTGACAAGGACTCCTTAAAGCACAAGTCCTACATCAGCTTAAAAACTGAGAAGCAGCTTGATTCGTGGGTGCACAAAAACAGGGGAACGTGGTTTTGGAAAATCCGGAGTAAGCAACGGTTAAAAGACCCAAACAAACAGGTAGCTGGGCCTCCTACCTTTTCAATTTACATTTTCTATACAACTGCCAGTAGGTGGAGGGGGGGGGGGGGATTCTATCCTCTGTAGAGTACAATAGTTCAGTCTGCGCTTCAAAATTTTCCATGGTAAAATAGAGTTAAACAGAGGTTAGCAAGAAAAACTACGCACCATTAACTGGGTTAATAGTTCACTCTTTGGACTTTCAATTTACCATAATAGTTTTTTTTGTAGTGATTCAATTTATTGTGTTTATAGTCCTTAAGACCTTAGTGCTGCAATATTTCTGTAACAAGGATAATTAAAATGATAACATTTTTCCGAAGGGCAATACTCCACCTACCCCTCCATTGGATTTTTACAGAACAATTTTCAAGTTTTCACCCACTTTTACATCTGTGGAGTCAGACAATAAGATCATTTAGGAAAACTGGAATGCTGGGAACACAGGGCTGTTCCCCACAGCAACCAGACTGATGATCGGTACTGGAAAGTTGCATTGGTGAAGTCAATGTTTTGCTCTGAAGAGACATAAGAGGGGAGACCAGCTAGTATCCTTTAAGCCCCAATATCAGGTGCAGATGGAAGGCACACAGACACCTCTAGCACTTGCTTACTTTAAGCACTTTTTACAATTTGGCACTGCGTCCCTTTAACTGACAATTGCGCGGTCATGCAATGCTGTACCCAAACAAAATTTGCGTCTTTTTTCTCCCACAAAATAGAGCTTTCTTTTTGTGGTATTTGATCACCTCTGCGGTTTTTATTTTTTGCGCTATAAACAAAAAAAAAGGAGCGACAATTTTGAAAAAAAATAAATACATTTTTACTTTTTGCTATAAAAAATAATATCCCCCAAATTTTTTTTAAAAAACAAACAAAGTCTTCATCAGTTAAGGCCAATATATATTCTTCTACAAAAAAAAAAAAAATAAATAAAAAAAAAAAAAAATCAGAATAAGCGTATATTGATTGGTTTGCGCAAAAGTTTACAAACTATGGAAAAGATTTATGGCATTTTTGTTATTTATTTTTTTAATAGTAATGGCAGCGATCTGCGATTTTTAGCGGTACTGCGGCAGACAGATCTGACACATTTTTGGGACCAGTGACATTTATACAGCGATTAGAGCTCTAAAAATGCACCGATTACTATGTAAATGTCACTGGTAGGGAAGGGGTTAACACTAGGGGGCGATCAAGGGGTTAAAGGTGTGTTCCCTGGATGTGTTCTGACTGTATGGGGATAGGAATGACTGGGGGAGGAGACATATCATTGTTCCTACTTAGTGGGAACAAAATATAGGTCTCCTCTCCCCAGAAAGAACAGGGATTTGTGTGTTTACACACACAAATCCCCATGCTGTCCCTTGGCGGCTTTAAACCACTTAAGCCCCGGACCATTTGGCTGGCCAAAGACTAGAGCGCTTTTTGCGATTCGACACTGCGTGGCTTTAACTGACAATTGCGCGGTCGTGCGGCATGGCTACCAAACAGAATTTACGTATTTTTTTCCCCACAAATAGAACCTTCTTTTGGTGGTATTTGATCACCTCTGCAGTTTTTATTTTTTGCACTATAAAAACAAAAAAAGGGAGCGACAATTTTTGAAAAAAAAAATAAAAACGCATTATTTTTTAATTTTTGCTATAATAAATATCCCCCCCAAAAAACATAAAAAAAAAAAACATATTTATATTTATTTCTCGGTTTAGGCCGATACGTATTCTTCGACATTTTGTTTGGTTTGCGCAAAAGTTATAGCATCTACAAAATATGGGATAGTTTTATGGCATTTTTATAAAAATTTTTGGTGGCGTTCAGCGATTTTTATCGTGACTGCGACATCATGGCGGACACGGACAATTTTGACACATCTTTGGGACCATTGGCATGAATACAGTGATCAATGCTATAAAATTGCATTGATTACTGTAAAAATGACACCGGCAGTGAAGGGGTTAACCACTAGGGGCGGGGGAGGGGTTAAGTGTGTCCTAGGGAGTGATTCTAACTGTCTGGGGGATGGGCTAACAGTGACACAACACTGATCGCTGCTCCCGATGAGAGGGAGCAGACGATCAGTGTCCTGTCACTAGGCAGAACGGGGAAATGCCGTGTTTACATCGGCATCTCCCTGTGCCTCAGCTCCAATCGCGGGTGCCGCGGACACGGTCAGGGAGCTCCTGGCAGGCGCACGGCAATTCAAAGTAACATACAGGTACATTACTTTGCCCAGCCGTGCCATTCTGCCGACGTAAATGTACAGGAGGCGGTCGGCAAGAGGTTAAAGGGGACAACGTACCCATATGTTGTTTTGCCCAGCCTTGCCATTCTGCCGATGTATATTGGCGTGAGTCGGTCGGGAAGCGGTTAAAGAAAAGGTGATTAGATAAAGCCTTTGCCAACCTGTCCAATCCGCACGGCATGGGACCAACAGACACAGAGATCATCAGCATAACATGACGGTCCTTCTGTTTCTATTGGCACGTTTAGATTGGATGATTAGGTGCACATCTAGTAAAAACTTTTTTTTTTTAGTTTTGGATAGAGTGGTAAAGGGTTGGGACCCCTGTCAAATTTTTACTGCCATCCAGGGCTCATTTACACTTGCGGTTGGAGTGGGAATGGGGTGAACACGGTAAAAAGAAAAAAAAAGAAATGGCAACTGAGCTGTGTTTTTATCTCCCCCCAACTGCTCCGGGAGTGTACACATGCCACGGGTGCCAAGCTTTTTTTTTCCCCCCTCGGCCATGGCAGGAATTATCCCAACTGATTTTTTTAAGTGACTGGGGCTTGACCTGCTACCATGTGCAGTAGTGGCATTTAAGGGCATAAAGGTGGTGGTGAGATGACACATTGCTTCCTCAGCGCCTGTCAGGCACCTCTGAAAAACAATTTGATCGTGGATCAGTTTTCAGAGGAGCAGCAGCCCTTGCCACAAGTGCAACTGTTTTAACAAACAAGTAGACATGTGCATTCGTTTTCGTCCGAATGCATTTTCGGCTGAATTTAAGGTATTTTCATTATCGTTTTAACAAACGATAACGAAAGTGCAGAATCCGAAAAACGAAAGATCCGACATAAACAAATGCTTTATTTATTTTCATTGTGACAACAGTTTGATATAGATAGGAGAGTCGACGCTGACAATAACAATCTGTGTCCATTGAACCTGTGGTCGAATGTGCCCAACCTTAACTCTATTAGTCCAAGATTATTCTACATAGCATAGGAGAGAGAAAAGATTTGACGTAGAGAGGAAAGATTGGAATTGCAGCTAAATTATACAGAGTTATACAGTTTAGCTGCTCCGTCAAATCTTCTTTGAACATTCGACAGACACCATAAGCCTTCAATGACAGATTCAACCTTAATTCATTTGGATTTTCGGACGAATGCAATTTTTCACGAAAAACTAAATAAATAAAAACGAATTTCGGGAGTAACTAAATACATTTATTTTTCGGACGAAAACTAAATTCCGAAACGAAATGTGTGCACATGTCTACAAACAAGACGCAAGAAAAAAAATCTGCAATAGTCAAAAATAAAAAGTCTTTTCTTTAGGACCCATGGCAGATTTTTATGTTTGTGTCCCTTTTACAGATAATTTTTCACTTCCTATCTGGGAAATACTTTCTAATGGAGCCCAGTATTAATGCATTTCATTGATAGCCCTCCCAAATTTAACTTGGATAAACATGTACATCTCATCTATGAGCAGCCACTGAGACAGAAAACCAGGTTGTGCTGGCTTGTGACATAATCACTTTTCCATGTGGCTTATGCAAGTATTACAATACACCAGATTTTATATTCCTACACACCAAGGACAATTTTTTTTTTTTATGCAAATCAATAATGGAGTTCATCTGTGCCCTTCCCAAAATCATTTAAGGTAAAACTGCATATCTCATCTATGAACAACACACACCTCTATTATTTACACCTATATTATTATACTATTAGTATATCTATTAAACTGTCACCCCGGAAGCAGTGTAGGGATAGCATTGTAAAATGTTTTGCCTATAAAGTCCCATGGGAGTTCTTTTGTTCATGCAGTTAAGGAATGTTGGCATGCACAATTAGATCTCTACCACTGGATTACAATAGCTCAATAAAAACTAGGGGGAATGATATCGTCTGTCAGGATACAATGGTTACTTGGCATCTTGTTAAGGCATCTTGGGTGCCACATTTCTACCTTTTTATTTCTGCCACTTCAAGTATTTATATATGGCAAACATGTTTTGCAACACAGATCTAAAAATTGTCAGAACAAAAAAGATTATGCAACCACCAGTTACTTAGATATGCCTTTCACCCGCATTTTGAATGTAGATTAACTACGGAAATTTGGTTATTCAGGTGGGCAGCAATTTTTCTTTTTATAAACATTACTCTGCTTTATGACCTGTCAACACAGACAAGAAAAATATAGCCTAACCAATATTTTAGGACGGACTGCTCAAAAAATGCTTTGGCTTGGAAAACCCGTCCAGGAAACTGTGACTCAACGGCCATTTAAACCAACACATTCAAATGATACGCTTGTTAATCACTTTCAATTCAAAGGCAAGTTGAGGAAACGAATGGAGCACAATGCGTTTACACGCAGAGTGCAGCTGAGGAAAGTTTGATGTTTGTAGGGATTAAAAGGCTTTTCTGGACAGACAGGATGAGCAGCACTGGCTGGCATCCATCCAGGTAGTTATATATTGAGCACACTCAGTGAAAGAATCACTGATCCGTCTACAATCTATGCTGGACTATTGTCCAGTGGAACTAATAAGACATCAACCTGACATTTCTTCTCTATTTCAGGTGAATTAATCTCCATGCCAGAATGCTTTCCTTCATGCGGCAGAAGCTAAATCTTCACTTTAAGCGTCACCGTCGCAGGTCACGGCTGGTTTCCAAAGATGGAAGATGCAACATTGAATTTGGCAATGTGGAAGAGCAATCCAGAATAGCCTTTCTGGCGGACATCTGGACCACTATTCTGGACTTGAGATGGAGGTACAAGATGACAGTTTTTATTTCGGCATTTCTAGGGAGCTGGTTTTTTTTTGGTTTGCTTTGGTATGCTGTTGCCTACTTGCACAAGGACCTTCCAGAATTCAACCCTCCACAAAACTTTACCCCTTGCGTTGAAAATATTAATGGTCTGACCTCTGCCTTTCTCTTTTCTCTGGAAACACAAGTGACCATTGGATATGGGTTCCGTTGTGTGACTGAGCAGTGTGGCACAGCCATTTTCCTACTGGTCATTCAGTCCATCTTGGGAGTGATAATTAACTCATTTATGTGTGGTGCCATCCTAGCCAAGATCTCTAGACCCAAAAAAAGAGGAAAAACCATAACCTTCAGCAAAAATGCCGTCATTAGCAAGCGAGGTGGGAAACTTTGCCTTCTTATACGAGTTGCAAATTTAAGGAAAAGCTTGCTGATAGGAGGTCACATTTATGGAAAATTGCTGAAAACCACCATTACACCTGAGGGAGAGACCATTATCTTAGATCAAGTAAACATTGATTTCACAGTGGATGCTGGAAATGAGAACCTCTTTTTTGTATCACCAATGACAATCTATCATGTTATCGATAAAAGCAGCCCATTCTATGAGATGTCAGCTGAGACTCTTCTACAGCATGACTTTGAATTGGTAGTTTTTCTAGACGGAACAGTAGAAGCAACAAGCGCTACCTGTCAAGTGCGCACATCTTACACCCCAGAAGAGGTGCTCTGGGGGTTTCGCTTTGCTCCAATTGTGTCTAAAACCAAGGAAGGCAAATACCGCGTAGACTTTAATAACTTCGGAAAGACTGTGGAAGTGGAAACACCTCACTGTGGTTTTTGTCTGCACAATAAGAAGGATGTCAAAGCCAAGCTTGACCAAGGCTTTGATAACCTAGCCTTTGTCTTGGAAATTCCAGAGGCCCCCGAAAGCAATGAAACAAAAATGTAAAACAAGAAACTTTTTTTATTCATAAAAGATCCAAGCGATCATTCTAAGTCCACGAGGACTGTAAAATTTCAATTCTCTGTGAGAAAAGATATATGCATATGGTCTATATGATGTTGCTTTTTCTAAAATCTCTTATCTAAAAACTTTTGGGTATATAGAAACTGGGCGCAAAATATAGTGGAACCATTGTTTCCTTGTTCAATATTTTTATTAAACAATCGAATTTACAACATGGAAGGAGGTTGCAAAAGATGGTTACAGTCAACAAAGTGGTAGGACATTACAATCTAATATGGATACGCACAAAGAGCCTCAACAAGACAAGTTTGTAAGGTAATACAGTTTGAAAATAGAATAGCAGAAAAGGAAGGTGGATGCAACTGCTTCCAGAAGCGATGGGAAAGATATCATGCCACCGTGAGAATAGATGGGGACAGGTTGGGACTGCAGTAATCCAGTGTTTGAAAGCAGCAGAGGATTAAGGGGGGTTTTAGAACAAGAAGAGCAGTGGGAGGTGGGGAGACAGCTGGAGGGGGTCCCAAGTATTGAATATTAAAAAAAAAAAATGGAGAAAAAACAAAAACAAACAAACACACACAACAGGATGTACCATAAAATCGCTCTAATGGGGTGTAAGTCAAAAAAAACTAAAAAAAAAAAAAAAACACAACACTTGACCTAGGTTTAAACTCCCCTGGAAACAAAACAATGTTTCTGCAGTAATTATACTTAAAGCTAAACTCCAGACATATATAAAAAGATACAAAATAAAGCAGCTATGTAACCATGAAGACATCTTTAAATGTTTAATACAGGGGTTCCCCGAGTTACGAACTCGTTAGGGACTGTCCTCCTGTTCTTAAATCGGAAATGTTCGTAAGTCAGCCAAGCATGCGCAGACCGGCAATTACGGACATTTCCGATGTTCCGTTGAATGCCGTTCTGCGCATGGGCGGCAAATTACGGACATTCCCGATGTTTGCCGCCATGCGCAGAACGTCCGAAGGTCCGCTGAAAATGGCAGAGGGTCCCCGCAGCACTCGGTTCGTAAAAAGGAGATGTTTGTAGGTCGGGCGTTCGTAAGTCGGGGACCCCCTGCATTTATTTTTTTATAAAAGCAGTGTAACTGAATTTGACTTGGTATAAGCCTCTTGCAATCCCCAGAGCTCGAACTAGGAGAGGGAGAAGCAGCACAAGAAGTCAATCTGGTGTCCTGCAGTAGAAGGAGCATGTTCATAGAAGGAGAGAACAGAGTTACAGAGAGATAAGCTTATCAGTGTGCAGCTTCTCCTTTCACTTATTAGTCAAAGGATGGAGGTAGGGAGGGGACCTGTAAGTGGGAAAGATCAGGATCCCTATCCTGCTTGAAGGACTTGTGGCAGAGCTGTGTAAAATTTTAGGACTGAATGGACAGAAATACAAATTGTTTAGCAGGTAAAACAGCTCCCATATTTGTATTTAATCTGTGTATTTAGCGGAGTTCATCTTAAGTTACATTAGTTACTATTTTGAGATACAATAGAAGACATTAGGATTTTTTTTTTATTGTAAATCATATATTACTCCTTATGAAAAGAAAATGTAATTTGCATCACAAAATAAAGTTTTATTAAAAAAATTGCATTATAATTGCATTTAAAAAAATGCATTATTTCTGTTATGATAAAGAATATTACTGCATTTTGTTATTTAATAAACACCAAACCTATCTCCATTAAAAATAATCCTATAGGGCCAGTTTAAGACCATCCATGACCATTCTGAATAAAACTGATGCACTGTAGATGGAGTATAATGATCTACATAAAGCGTAACACCATCTAAACAAGACAGTAAAGGCCAAACAGTACAATTACCATCTCTGTATATATTGTATTTTAATATATCAGTACAACAGATGCTTATTAATGTTGAACTCCTTGATAGGAAAATATTGTCTAAAATCATGTGCATTATTGACTTAAATCTTGGTGTGCTTTATGTGTTTCCTCCAGATCTGTGTAGTATTCCAGTGTGTATTTGAAACGGTGTAGGAGTTTCCTGTAGTAAAGACTGGTCACTGCTGATCTTACTCCTTGTGCAGGGTGACTGGTCTTGTCTCCACCCCTTCCTTTAGTTTTCTGCAGACAGCTTGTAGTGGGTGGACTTGCTGGGCCGCTCCCACAGCTCCACTGTCTGCACAGCACATTTACAAGGCAAGAACTGCAAAACCATTTGGTGCCCAGAAAGCGAATTTATACCCTTTATATCTACTGATACATATTTAAAATGAAAGTTTTTGTAACTGAAGTTCATCTTTAAAAAACGTATTTACAGTGTAAATGTTAATAAAGTTATTTACAGTAAGTGAGAAGGCGGTACTCAGTTCATCTTACCACCAGGTACCGTCTATGTTATCCTTTGGATGGATGTATGTATGTTTTTGCCCTTATATACAGCCTAAAGCGAGATCATTGCGCAAAGATTTGCTTTGGGTTACTATTAAAACGGAGACAAAGCCTTACAAAATATAATGTGTCCACAATACCAACATAGCAAAAACAAATATTAAAAAATAAAAAAGTCTTTGCCACTTTAATCCTCTTTTCTACTCTGCAACTGACCATCTCTACGACAAAAAAAAAAAAAAAAAAAAAAAAAAAAAAATCGCACCCCTGTCCTGCCCTTACCGGGGCCAGATCTGTGTACAACAGTTCACATCATCCACACTGCACTCATTTGATCCTCTCACTACACAAAGTATCAGGCCCTGATCATTACAACCTTGGCAGACTGATGACATTAGAAATCTTAAGAGACATAGCTGTGCACTGGAGCAGTTGTGGTCTAAAACCAAATCCCACCAGGACTTCACGCTACATAAATCTGCCTTCTTAAAATACAATGCTCCATGCTGACAAACAAGCCTATTTTGTCACTCATTAATAATCTGTCATCCAGTCCTTGTCATCTCTTCTCCACTTTTAACGCTCTACTTTCTCCACCACCACCTCCACCCAGTAATTCACTCACAGCTCATGAGATTGTTAATCACAAAAAAACAAGAGGATTGATGCAATTTGTGAGGGCATCTCCACTGCACAGACATCTATCCCACTTAACATACCCTGTACAAAACCACCCTCACTTTCCGCTTTTGACCTTGGTACTACCGAAGAGGTCACAAAAGTCTTCTCAGAAGCCTGCTCTCTGCTGAAAATGGGTCGCAGGAGTGCAAAACGAACTGCACTCCTGTGATCCATAAATAGTACTCAAAGCAAGCTTTTGTTCAACACCTTGTTGGAGAAAGACCAACACCCTAGCCACTAACAAGAGGGGGCCGACTCCCAGAGGCTTGTACCAGGTGATACAAGCCTTCCGGGTATGACGATAATACTTCAGATAGGCAATTTGCATGTTTTCAGATGGTAGGGTTCACCAAGCCCAATGAACCCCATGTCCCAGAACCTAGCTTTAAAATCACCAAGCTATAAAAAAATCAGGAAATTGTAAAGTAGGAAGAAAGATCGGTCCTCAGGGCAAAAGATCTTCCCAAGAGGACGGCTGTCAGGGGGCGTCCGCGACCTACTGATCGATGTCAGTGTACCAGGATCCATATGGCCAGAGGGCGAGACACCAGAATGTCTACATCCAGGGTCCCCCGACATAGGCAGCCTGACAAAACACGTCCGGGTGTAGGGACCCCCCTCCCCAATCCTGCATCCTACACTGCAGTTGTGCCATCTGCTTGGATCCTGACCAGACACCCTCAGAGAACGTCCTCCCATCGCTTCAGATGCAGCTTGATAGCTCATAGCTCCAGGACAGAGGGCCAGCCGATGATCCTGAGACGATCTCGATTCCAGTACCCTTCCCCAGACAGACAGGCTGGCATCTGAGATGACTACTGCCCCATGGAAGGTGGAAAAAAAAAAAAAAAGGAATTAGAAGACTTCCCAGCCTACAGTGAGGTAGACCCGAGCCACCAAAGGGGGGAGGCCCTAGTAGATCAATCCAGACAAATTAGGATGGCCTGGAAAGCAGGAAATTTGTCCTAGTCAGGAGCTCCCTGAGACCACCTCAAAAGATAAGCCCTGCATGTAAGACTGCAGGGAAGATTACTTGCAGAACAGGAGCGGTGGAACTGCTGCCCAAGATTTCCAGAGTTTGTCCATCAGGAGGAACACCTTGGCCAGTATCAAATCAAGGCTGGGGACACGAAGACTTCAGCCTTCAGCCAGCCTTCAGCCACCCCGGGCCCCTCGGGAAGTGCCCGAGTAGCCAAATGGTCAGTCCGCCCCTGTACACTTGTCTGTCTCACTTTGAACTGTTAGTGATAGCTAGTTGCCTGCTCTTCCTTTGTGGAGAGGAGTGTTGCGTTGGCTTAATGTAACCATTTGATGCCAAAAGCAGGTACTGTACCTGTCAAATGTTTGTTGTTGAGGGGATAAACTTGTTATCTCATATGTAGAAAGGTTATTTATAGGTCTTATTAATATGATCATTTTTTTAAAATTTGTTACATTATCAACCAATTGTGACCACTATATTGAGATCAAAGAAGCTGCATGTCTTACACCCTTTCACTGCCAGCGCTGATGAAGTGAAGCCATCTACGAAATATGTTGACCACAACTTACCATCTGTGAAATGGCACACTCAGTAAGTTTAGTTACATAGTAGTGGAACGTTAGAAGTGGTCTTTGTCAAAAAAAGAATACTGCATTATATATAATATGCAATTCCCAATAAAATGTTATATCATGTGACTAATACACTTTGAAAGGTTTTTATTACCTATGCATGGAATCTATATATCCTTGAATGCCGTCCTTGAAAGTACCGGGATTTTACCTTGCTGTACTCATTTGTATACACGTAGTGGCATGTGTATATTAATTTCCACATACCTACCTTGGCTGTGTGGAAGACATCTATTTTTATCCCTTTTGGAATCCCTTACATTAATACTATTTGGATGTACAAGTCTTGCCTGAGGCGGTTAATCACATTTAAATATAATGCTATATATACACACACACATACACACTATAATTTGCATGCACTACCATAGACGCAAGATAGACGTAAGGACTATATTTGATGAAAACTCAGTCTCTTGTGGAATGGTGTCAGTTACCAACAGCTTGAGATTTCCTGTTATGGTCTTGCTAGATACATTATTAAATTGACAGGATTTCTATAGCGCCAACAGCTTTCACAGTACTCTACAATAAAAAGAGAGATAGTACAGTTACAATACAAATTAAGACAATAGAGTTAGGAGGAGGACACTGCTTTCGAGAACTTAAATCTAAAAAAGAGGGGGGCAAGCAGTGGCGGCCACTCATGCAGGGTGCGGGGGTGCCACCCCCCTAATCCATGCGTCCGGCCCATAATCTACACAAAGGGCACCAAACGCATGGATTTAAGTTTTTTTTAGACGCACATGATTAGAGCCTGAGGCTCTAATTGGGTTAAAAAAAGGGTGGGCTCGGAGCACAGAGCACTGTGCCCTGAACCCACCCAGTTGTGTGACATTAGCAAAATGTCTTCCGGCTTCTCCTCCCAGCCAAGTCCAGGAGGGGGAAGGTAAAGATGGAGATAAAGTTCAGGAGGTTTCTGGAAGAGTGAAGATAACAGTTTGGGTGATATTCTGAGATAAGGTTGGTGATTTAGCTCAGGCCCGAGTTGTGGATGGCTTTGTATCTTGCTGTTAACCACTTGCCGACCAGCCGCCACAGTTGTACTGCGGCAGAATGGCACGGCTGGGCGAAGCGATGTTATGTAACGTTGCTTCGCCCTGTGGCCACTAGGGGCACGTGCGCGCCCGCTGCTCGCCACCGGAGCCAATGCGGGTGCACGGCAGTCAGGATCACCGCCGGGCTCCCGCAATCGTGGCTGAGACACGGAGAACCGGGATCAGTGTGTGTAAATACACAGTTTACGGTTCTCTGAGGGGAGAAGAGACAGATTGTCAGAGTATGAACAGCGATCTGTCATCTCCCCTACACAGTATTAACCCCTTGATCGCCCCCTAGTGTTAACCCCTTCCCTACCAGTGAAATTTTTACAGTAATCAATGCATTTTTATAATACTGATCACTGTATAAATAACAATGGTCCCAAAATTGTCTAATGTGTCCGCCATAATGTCGCAGTCCGTGTAAAAAGATCGCCGCCATTACTAGTAAAAAGAAAAAAATAATTATAATAAAAAAGCCATAAAACTATCCCCTATTTTTTAGACGCTATAACTTTTGTGAAAACCTATCATTATACGCTTATTGTGATTTTTTTTACCAAAAATATGTAGAAGAATACATATCGGCCTAAACTGAGGAAAAAAAAATATATATTTTTTTATTTTTATATATTTTTGGGGGATATTGATTATAGCCAAAAGTAAAAAAATATAGTTTTTTTTTCAAAATTGTCACTCTTTGTTTATAGCGCAAAAAAAAAAAAAAAAAAATGTAGAGGTGATCAAATACCACCAAAAAAAAGCTCTATTTGTGGGAAAAAAAGGACGTCAATTTTGTTTGGGTGCAACGTCGCACAGTAGTCAGTTAAAGAAGCGACGTAGTGCCGAATCGCAAAAAGTGCTCTGGTCAGGAAGGAGGTAAAATCTTCGGGTGCTGAAGTGGTTAAAGTGGGATTCCAGGCTAGAACTAACAAAGCAAAAAGGTTTATGGTCTCTAAAAGAATCAACCTACATAAAGTGAATTAAAATCCAAAACTTTATTAGCATAACTCAACCAAACATCAAGTTGGTCATATTAAAACACAAAAAAAATGATAATAAAAACATGTGTAGCGGTGACACTTTTGCAAGGTGTCCGCTATATGTAAATTGAGTTATTTTTCTCTCAAGAACAGCAAGGAGGTTTTGAGAGTGAATTATGTAGGTTAACTTTGGCATTAGTTTGGCTGGGCTGTGCTAGGGTTCTGCCTGGTCATGTGTACAGTTAGGTGCACATGACAGGTTCAGAACCAGGCCTGGTTGGACGTCTTGGGTATCAACATTCCCCGGAGCCAATCAGTGGGTGCGTTTGGCCCCACTGAGGAGTCTTGGGAAGGGTACTTAAGAAGCTGGAGTCACGTGTTCTGGGTTCGTTGTTCGTGTGGCCGGAGGGCCTGTTGCTGCACCTGGACCAGGGTAGCCCCGCGAGAGGTCCCGGTCAGGGGAGGGAGTACCGCCCCGAAACATGGTTAGTTTGACTAGCCCCACAGACCCGCTTGGTCTGGGGCAAGGATCCATCTGTTCCAGAGTCTCAAAACCGGCTGGTCCGAGGCGCAGTAACTGAGGGAGGAGTAACATCCGGGTGCGCTCTCAACTTGGAGGGGCACCGCAGCTCATGTAAGCGACCGGGGAGGACTCTTCGGAGGAGGGCCAACAAGCTGGCATCCTGAGAAGTGCCTGGTTGCTGGGTTGTCAAGGACACTGGAGAATCCACGTTTTCCTAATACTGCCCAGGAGACAGATGACGTTCCAAGTACTGAGGAAAGGTTCCTGTTAACTTCTGATTGCTACCTTAATTCAAGGTCAGAGACTTTGCAAAGTTCTTTATTCAAGTGCTCACTGCCATAATCTCTGGCTGGAGATTTGTTCAGCGCCCAGCTGCGAGTGGCTACTCTCTGGGTTGGAAAATAGAGACGTTCACATACTTAGAAGTTCAAGGTGCCCAAGTTTCTTCACCCTTACCCTCTGTTCCCACATGAAACTGTCTGTTGGATGTTACCCCTGCAAATAAAAACCTTTCTAAAAGGACTTTTATGGTGTCAGCGTCCAAAGTCGTTGGGTACTAACCCTGGGAATCCCTAGATCTGGAAGGACAAGCCAAGCGGAGGTAACCGGTAAGCCCAAAAGTTAAGGCCGCCCCATCGAGGGTTATGGCCGCTACACATGCAAGTGGCATTTAGTCTTTATGAAGAGAATCCCAGAAGTTTAGACCCATCCACAGCATAAACATAGGTCACATTTATTTGCTTCGGAAAAGGCCCCATTTACTTGTTTGGTTTGTTTACTAATTAAACTTCTGCTTGATCCCTGCTATAACTGCTACTGGACCCAGGCTTGCGCAACTCCTGTCAGGGTGATCATGAGGACAGCAAACTGGTACCAACATGGAGACAAACCTATCTTCATCATCATTAGCTCTGGGGAATACTGGTTAGTGCTTAGACCTCGCACCTCGGGTGACAGAGGTCACCATTATTTGCTCCGGAAATGCCCGCTTCCGAAGCAGATAAATAAGACCTCTGTTAATGCAGAGGATGGGTCTGTACTTACGGGGTTCTGTTCATAAAGATTCTATGATTTTAATATATATTTTTTGTGTTTTATATTTCAATATTTTTATTGAAAGAATAACAAAGTTCAAAATAACCAGACACAGACAGATTGGTGTCAATTTTTCGGATCATCACATAACAATACAGAGAAATAAATGATATGGCCCTAATATTTATCTATCATCTATCACAATAATAGAACGTACCGGCTGAGGTATGTATCCAAAACCCGATGGGGTTTAACAGTAATTTCCCCAGTATGATCTGGAGTACCCCTGTATGAAGGGGTGATAGAGATCCAGAGTCCCTGGAAGTCCCGATTGCGAGCTCCGGGACAATCCCAGGGCCCATGGTCATATAAGGCCGCATACGTGGTCATCTGTATTGTGTATAAAGTTTCTGAAAAAAAAACAAGTAAAAAAGACAAGAAGAGAAGAGAGAAGAGGAGAGGGAGAAACGAAGGGAAAGAGGGAGATGAGGGGAGAGACGGTCATCCTGGAGTTCACTACGGAGTCGAAATGTAGTCGATCCACGGATCCCATATCTTTATTAAATTTCTTGGTTTAATTACAGAGAATATGGGCGAGTTTATTATTAATCATAATCCAATTGAGTTTATTTTTAACCTGATCAAGAAGAATTATCGACTGTTTCCAGTGTCTGGCGATTGTGATTCTTGCCGCCATCAATATATAATTAATCAATTTTACCGATTTTTTGGGGTGTTTCGTCAGGTAATTTGTGAAAAAGAGTGGTTTCTGGAGATCTGCGAACTTTTTGTGTTTTAATAGGACCATTATGATGTTTGGCCGAGTTGTCCTTCTAAAATTTACACGTTTATTCTATGAGAGATGGTACACCTTAACCACTTGGCGACTGGCCCATTGTAGCTTTACTGCTAAAGGGTGGCCTCTGTGCGCAGAATCCCGTCTATATAGGCGATTCTGCTCCTCCAGGTAGGGGTTGCACACGTTTGCCACCTCTGCTGTGATTAGTCAAAGCAAAAGCCGATCAGTGGATGCCGACCGATGGATGACCGCTGACACCTGCTGATTGGCGAGGAGAAACACTGGACAGAGCTCTGCCCATGTAAACAAGGTAGAGCTCTGTCCGGTCAGTGGGGATGTGCTGGATTTTTTTTATTAGCCATGCCCCCTCTTCTTGGGAAGGGGGGGCAATTTGCCAAATTCGCCCTGGATGACCTTGTCCCGGCACTGGATGTCTGACAGAGGAGTACAAATTTTCTTAAAAATTTGGGAAAAGTTTTTGCTCAGCTTTATGTGTAACAATTAACCTGTCTTCTGCTGGACACCCTCAGTCTAATGGTCAGACCAGGAAATCCAGTCAAACTTCAGAGCAGTACCTTCAATGTTCTACGAGTTATCTTCAGGATGACTGGTTGAACTATCTTTCTACAGCAGAAGTGCTATTACTCTATTTGCAACTTTGTCAGATGTCTGGATCATCAAGAGCTTCTTTGGATCCCATACATTTGTACCTGCTACGACACCTATCCTTCTTCCATATATGTCCTTTATACATTGCTGTGAGTTGGAGGTCTGGGGCCTGGGCTATATGTCTCAGATTTCTAATCTCTCACTTTAACTTCTGTTTCTCCCTTTATTTGTTTGTTGTATAATTTTTATATCCTCCATATTAGTTTTTCATGATATAGTGAGACTTCCCAAGTGGTCCCATGTGCTTATCAGCACTGAATCATCAATTTGAACTAATTGATGAGTATATTTTTGTCTTTGCATTTGCATCTTTGCATTTATTAAACTAAAACTCAGTACTATATGATACTGCAGTACAGTTATGTATGTGCAGTTTAATTCAAACTAAATATGTTAGGATTTTAGAATTGTTGTTATATTTTCTTCCCAGTTACAGCTCTTAGCATTGTGTTCTTACTGGACCTATAGTTCTCTATACACAGGCGCCCTCCCCTTTCATCTTTAAGCTCTGAGTTTTCTTGCTTTTAGTATTTCCTTTGGGAACTCTTTTACCGGTTCCGGACAGTTATACTGCGGCAGGTTGGAACCTGCTGCGCGAAGTTGAGCTATACGTCAGTCACACGCACGCCTCTCTGCAGCCGCGACAATCGGATTTGATCCAGAACCGATCAATCTCCAGGCTCAGGCCAATGGTATCTGGCCTGGACCTGGTGATCGATCCTGGCGAATAAGATCCTTTCCCTGTCTGTGTAAGTGTAAACACAGCAGGGGAATTGATGTCATCTCTCCTCGTGCAGGTCTTTTCGTTCCAGACCGAGGAGAGAGAACATCTCACAGTAAGTGCACCAACACTACACTGACACCAGTCCACGTAGGTACACTTGCCACCCCCCGAACACCCCCTCAGTTAAACCCTTCACCCCCTTTCACTGTGTCACCCAGTGCAGCATTCAGATTTTTTTTGATCGCTGTACTGGTGTCATTAGTGCCAAAAATCTGTGTTAGGTCTTTGGACCCCCCCCCCTAATAAAGGGTTAACCCTTTGATCACCCCGTCAACAGTGATCACTGTATAAGTGTCACGGGTGACGCTGGTTAGCTAGTTTATTTTTTATAGCGTCAGGGCACCTGACGTATTTTACCTAAATAAAGGTGGGTGATATCAGTTAGGTTTTAGTTTCCCTCATGGGCATAACTAAAAAGAGTGAGTTGCGGTCATATTGGTCCACTGACACAATTCACCATATGCCAGTGTTCTCTACCCCCATGACCAGGACACGATAGGAGCAGATCTTGCGGTTCATGCACTCCAACGACAATGAACTCTGTCATCCTCGGGGTGACCCTGGATTTGATCGGCTCTACAAAATTCGGCCCCTCGTAAACCACTTCAAGCAACAGTTTGCAGGCTTGTTCACTCCCGATCATGTTGTCTGCGTTGACGAGTCCCTGATTAAGTTTTCTGGCCACTTGTCTATCAAACAGTATCTTCCAAGCAAGCATGCCAGATATGGGGTCAAGATGTACAAGCTCTGTGAGAGGGCAACAGGCTATACATGTAGTTTTATGGTTTACGAGGGAAGAGATAGTCTCATAGAGCCAGAGAACTGCCCAGATTACATAGGGAGTGCTGGTAAGATTGTGTGGGACTTGGTTGTCACCCTTATTCGGAAAGGGGTACCACTTGTACGTGGACAATTATTAAACGAGCGTGACACTTTAGTCACCTTTTTGATTATGGATTGCAGAGATCGAATGTGACTACACTGGACTTCCCTGTGTCTGATAACAGATACTTACATGTGAGGGTTTTAATGCATTTGGCTATTCAATTTTAAACAGTCTTACTAAGAGGTGCCTGTTGCTTTGTCTTTTCTCTTTACATATTTGTAGTGGCTTCAACTGCCCTTACAAGGCTGCCCTATCATACAGACTGTACATCTCACACAGAGCTGTTTATGCTCAAAGGACTATTGTATGAACTTACATTGCTTATTATACTATAACCTGCGCCAATACCCATTGTTTTTTTCTAGGCACACATACACAGGGTCCCGAAAGATGCGATGGCCATCACATTTTGAGAGACCCTAATCTGCACCGTTTAGTTTGCAGTTTTTTTACAGTTTTTATAAAAGTCAAAAAAAAAATAAAATAAAAAAAAAAACACACGAAAAAAAAAAAAGTTGTGGTTTTATTTTTCTTCTCTCTCCACATTGTTCTCGCTCTTATGTTTGCTCTCTACTGTCCGCTCACTATTTTTCTACATCCATTGTTCTCTCTCTGTTTTATTTTTACTATATTTTATTGTATTTGCTTTGCAGTTATGGTATGTTATACTGTAATGTTACTTTGTTTTATTGTTAACCATCAATTGCTTAGCAGGTACGCCATTAAGCTGCAGCACAGATTTATTCATCCTGACAGCAACAGCGTTTGCTCCCACGATACGTAAATCAGCGACTCCAGCGCTGTAGGAGGCGATTTCACCACCACAGTAAAAAATAAATAAATAAATAAATAAAAAAAATGGGGCATGTATGCTCATCATTAGAAGTGGGTGGATGAAGGGCAGTATTCTAATGGTTGGCATACCCACCGATCAACAGGCTGTATGAAAAAAAGAACATTACAATGTATGCACAAGGACCAGAGACATACTGGTATGTTGCTGGACTTTGAGTGGTTATACCAGAATGATGCCTGCAGGTTTAGGTATCATCTTGGTATCATTCTTTTCAGCCAGCGGTCGGCTTTCATGTAAAATGAAATACCATCAAAAGAAAGCACTATTTGTGGGGAAAAAGGACACAAATTATGTTTGGGTACAACATTGCATGACCGCGCAATTACCAGTTAAAGCAGCGCAGTGCCAAATTGTAAAAAGTGCTCTGGTCATCGGGCAGCCTAATCTTCCGTGCTGAAGTGGTTAATTATTAAGGCCTATCCTTTATGCAACTTTTTGCGGGTTGCATTATTTTTGCAATTTTTTGTCTGTTTTTTCTGACATCAACAAACCATGAGATCTATTTAGGATTTATCCTACTTTTTCTTGTTAGCCTGGTCGTTGTGTGTGCTCACTATGGCCACATAGTGCCCTCCGTTCGTGGTTGACCCCTCTCTTCCCCTCTTGCTGGGGGGGCTTTTAGGTTGCGAGTTTCTGTCCTTTGGTGAATTTTGGCCAATGTGCTTTTGTGTCTCTTATGTCTTTGTAATTTTGATGAGTCCATCTGTGATGCATTTTTTGTTTGTGTATAGTTTGTTCATTATTCCATGGTTGATGCATCTATCTCCTGATGAAGCCATAAGGCGAAACATGGTCGGGATAACATACGACTATTAAACCTTTGTTCAACTGAAAAACCTCTATGCTTAACCACCATACTGGAGATATTCTATAAAAAGACTTACCATGTCCTGTTATTGGTTTTAGTATTGGTCTATAATAAAAAACATTTTGTATCCTTTTATATACATCTGTCTGGTTTCCATTATTATCTGTAAAGCACCGTTATAGTCCCTTCCCAAACCTTTTTTGAATAAACACATTTCTACAGCAGAGTTTGCGTATAACAATTCTAAACATAAGCGCCTCTTCCCAAAGCCTTTTTTCTTAAAATGGTAGTAAACTCTTTTACCTGAATGCGAGCTTACCTGTAGTTAATATATCTTAAATGTGCACTGTTTAGAAGATATTCTAGTGAGCAGCAGCTGGTTACATCACTAGTGCATGCACTCTGAAGGAACGGCAGTCCTATAGAGCTGTGTGCTGTGGGCAAGACTCCAACGCGCATGCGCAAGAGTTACGTCTTCGCTGCTTAGCTATTCAAGCACCGCAGCTTGCCAACCTGGAAGGAAGACCAGGTGAAGATGGAAGCCTCTGCATCAGTGAAAGCATGCCGATGGAGGGCTTAGTTTTAAAGGTAAGTTTCTCATAATGTGCCCTTCAGGGGGAAACTTCCCCCAAAGAGATTACTACCGCTTTAAATACCATGTATCATTGAAATACTGGGTATCATTATGTTTTTATTCCTGATTTCACCATCTCAACTTCCAATTCCTGCTGTTACCAACAGATTAACTACATTACAGGAGAAATTAATTAATACTTTGAAGGATGCTCAGGAAAATTACAAGAAGGCTGCTAACAGAGATTGCAGATTACTCCCTTTTTTGATGTGGGTGACAAAGTTTAGTTATCTACGAAAAAAAATGTGAAGATTCATTTTCCATCTGCTAAGCAGAGTCAAAAAAGTTTGTGGGACCTTTCCAGATCTCTGCTCAAATCAACCCAGTTACCTTTCGCTTTAAACTTCCTGACAGTATGAACATTCACCCGGTTTTTAATGTGTTGCTACTGAAACCATTTAATGAAAATCCTTTTTCCTGGAAGAATTCTTCCATCTCCATCACCTGTTGATGTACAGGGCGAAGAAGGATTTGTGGCTGGGAAAAAAAAAAAAAAAAAAACAACACGTGGATTCCAGGATTTGTAGGAACAAATTACAATATCTGGTTTAATAGAAGGGGTATGGTCCAGATGAAAGTTCTTGGGAACCTGAGAACATTCTTGCTTCTAGATTAACTAGAGCACAAGAGATTTCATCACAAACCTGGCCCTATGAAGTCCAGGGGACATCCTGGGAGGAGGGGAGTACTGTTAGGACCTGGATCTGAAACCACAACCTCTGCCGTGTTTGGCAGGGTCTCTTCTTGCTGAGCCACCTGAGATGCTTGACAGCTCCAAGCCCAATTCCTTACACAACCTTGCCTTGTGTCCAGGACCCAGAAAGAGCAAACAAACTGTGCAGCCACTGTGACCCCCACCCGCTCGCTGTCTGACCGCCACTTACCCCAGCGAGCTGTGTCCTCCGTGCGTCTTGTCTTCCTGCTTGGCATCCAATAGCAGAACTAAGAACTGTTCGTGTTGCAAATAGTTGACTTCAACTGCCGTTAGTAACTGCTATAAGCTTGTTGCCATAGGAGACAGCGGTCCTACCTATACAGAAGTGGTGTCCGGCTGGAGGCCTTCACCTGTATATCTGTCTGCCTATATTAGTCTCGGATTCTGCCAATTATCTTTACATCTAAGGGTCTCCTGGCCCTAACCCTTATTCCCACAGTTCTGTTTAAGAAACAATAAATCTTTTTGCATTCAAAAAATGTCTGGCACCCAACTGTTCATCTTGCATTACACCCACCATGCCTCGTAACCCACTCTACACAGAAGGATGTCAGCTGTCCCTAACTCTGGAGGTTGCCATTAGGCTTGGAGGGGCCCGGGACTCTGCTACACATTGTTCTGCTAAAAAAAATTAAAATAGTAAACACACACACACAAACACACACACACACACACACACACACACACACACACACACACACACACACACACACACACACACTTTCTACTACTGAACATCTGAAATAGCAGCAGCTTTGTAGCATCCTTTTGCTTGAAAGAAAAAGTTTTACATTGTGCAAACACAGCTGAATCCATGTACTTGGGAACTAGTACAAGTAATGCTTGAACTCACATCTTCACATCTCCGTGCGGAGCGGCTCACAGCAAAGGTCCGATGCGTACCTGTTCACCGCTTCAGGTCCATTTTTGGTCTGAATTTTTTGCTTAATTCAGACCTAAAAATGGACCAGAAGATGCACAGGACTCCTGTGCAATTTGCTCCGCAGCCATCCCAGAGCTGTGTGAACCGACTACATTGAAAGCCGGTCACAGGCTCCTAATGCGCAAATTGGATGCTCCAATTCGCAATAGTGTGAGCCCAGCTTGTGGAACTAAATACTCTCGCAATCAACATTAACTATTTTTGATCCTTATTGCTCCTAGCCTTAGTAAGTCAATAAACAGGAAGGTATATTTACTGGTTTTAAACTTTTTTTTATTTTTTTATACATAGTTAATCTGATTTAAAAAATACCTTCCTAATGCCCCAAGAGGCAATCCGATATTCCCTGGAGAAAACTTTACCTATAAAATATTATGTACATTTTGGAAAGAGTCCAGGCCTTTTTTTAAAACAATCTACTGAGCTGGCCATAACCACCTCTTGGGGGAGTTTCTTTCCACATTTTCACTTTACTTACTATGAAGAAGCCTTTCTATATTTGGAGATGAAATCTTTTTTCTTCCAGACCTAAAGAGTGCCCCCTTGACCTCTGTGAGGACCTTAAGTGAATAACTACACCAATTTCACTACATTGTTCTACTTATGTATTTTTACTACTTAATTACATGTTAAAAATTTGTATAAATTGTAAATGTAGTCAAAACATAGCCAGCGTTCAGTAGCCAAAGCGGGTAGTCAGAACAAGCCAGTAAATCAGGAAGCCAGAGATCAGCATAGTCGGAGAAAGCAGACAGGATCAGGAACAAGAAGGGACGTCAGCCAGGCAAGTCTTCAACAGGAACACAGCAGAGAGTTTCAAGATATGTTGACCAAGGCGAAGGCACCAAAGGAATGAACCAGGTAGTTTCAATAGTCAGAAGGGGCTGGTTGACGAGCAGGAAATGATAACAGGTGAGCCACTGTGGAACGATGGGTGCTGGCAATTAACCGAGAGCTGAGCAACCTGAGCACTGAGAAGAGAGGACTGAGCCCAGCCCTGCCAGCATGCTATTACGCTTATGATCTACCAGAATACCCAAATCCTTCACCATTGACACCCCCAGCTGTACTCCCCTTAGAATGTATGATGTGTGCATATTTTTAGCCCTATTTATCAACACTAAAATTCATTTGCCACATATTCGCCCATATAAACAGTGCATTGAGGTTGGCTTGTAAGTTGGAGACATACTGTAAGGACGTTATTCCACTGCATAGCTTGCATCATCTGCAAAAAGGAAAATGGTACTTTTAATCCCAGACCCAATATCATTTATAAATATGTTATAAAAGTAAGGGTACCAACACTGAACCTTGGGGTACACCACTACCAACCCTAGACCATGCAGAGTATGAATCATTAACCATTACTCTCTAAATACGGCCTTTTAGCCAGTTTTATATCCATTTACAGATTTTTCCAAGCCTGTAGACCTTACCTTACACATTAGCTGTGCATGGGGAACGGTCATTTCTTCAGTTGCTTCCTGGTTTCTGGTCTATTCTACAATAATAGCATAGATCCCAAGAGTCTTCATGGGCATTTTAGTTTGCTTTTATCTGGAGGAGGGGCTTTCTCAGCCAAGCACACTCTCCTGCCTGCATGCCTGAGCTAGGGCGAAGATGGATTCCAGGAAGGAAATGCTACATGAAT
Organism: Lithobates sylvaticus; assembly: GCA_028564925.1. Classification (NCBI taxonomy): domain Eukaryota; kingdom Metazoa; phylum Chordata; class Amphibia; order Anura; family Ranidae; genus Lithobates; species Lithobates sylvaticus. Next base: position 179,315,770 of record CM053035.1, on the reverse strand, counting down.
CATCTTACTCAGGATGACGATAGTTAGAAATGCTAGGGAGTGTTTTTCAAAGTAATTGGATGGATGGGTGAGCTTGTTTTGAATATTAAAAACAAAATTAAATAGTGGTTTCAGTTTGGGGTGCTCGGATACAGTTAAAGTCTTACTAAATGCACAGCAATAACAGTCTGTATATGCAATAAAGCATGCACTACACTCCTCTGGATTGTGTAAAAAGGCTGTTTGATCCTGTCTTCTTTGATCCTCCCTTTCTTCCACAGCCCCCAAACCATCTCCTGATAGAATAGAGCATTGGGGGCAAGATGCACATGCTCAGTTTGGTGTGTATTGCTAGAGAGGTTTTTTGTTTTTTTCTCTTGGCAGGATGTATGTGATCAGCACAGGGCCAATCAGCACTGTCCAGACAGAGGGTCAGGGGTCCTGCAACCTCATAGGACAGTCAGGGGGAGAATTAAAACTGCTCCTACAAGTTTTAACCAGACACTGCTAGAAGTCACAAGACTGCTATATACTGCTGAATGAGAAAAGCGATTTAGCAATTTATATTTACTAAAAAACTATTACATTTTCAACCACAAGATGCCCTCAGTCGGATGAGCAGCATCATTTAACTCACTTCCTCTGAGCCCAGGTTATCCTGGACCCAGCCTGGGACTGGAACGTGAAAGCAAACTAGCACAGTGATTCGCTAATTTCTCTGTCACTCTGCCCTATCCTCCTATAGGTTTGCTCCTTGTCAGTACAATGACAACAGCATGTTTTATTTTCCTTTCACATATTGATGGGGTGAAAGAAGAAAGAAAATTATTAAACATTTTCCCAAGTGTCGAAAAAAATCATGGGGGTTATCAGTACTTTATGGAATATGGATCCTTGTGTTTACCCATCCCATGGATTTTCGTTTCCCTGGATACTGAGGCAGCATAAGAGTAAAAACTAAGAGTCAACAGTAAATAGTTTCACAAATTCCTATATTAAGAAGCAATGGTTTACCCATTACTTTGCATATTAATGATCCACAACCAGAGGTTCATGGGCAACATGTTCTTCTCATGCCCCTTTAAAGTCACTAAAAATAGATTTCGAGGGACTGTCCCTCATTTGGAACAAAGTCCTCTTTCCTTCTAATTTTGGAATGATTTATATAGTTGTATATAAAATGCACTATTTATCTATCAAAAATGTTTCCCACTGCTAAACCTTTTCACCCAATTTCTAAATTGCTGCATTTGCAAATTTCAAAAGCCAGTACTTTTGCCAATAGGTGGCCCTCATTTCCATCTCAGAAAGTCAGGAGTAATGCACATTTAAAGCGGAGCTCCACCCTAAAGTGGAACTTCCGCTCATAGGAACCCTCCCCCCCTCCGGTGCCACAATTGGCACCTTTCAGGGAGGAGGGGGGTACAGATACCTGTATAATATAGGTATCTGCTCCCACTTCCGGGCATAGATAGCCCCAGAATCTGTGGGTATTTACGCCACTTCCTGTCATCCCCCCACTATCTGCTGGGAAACACATGGATCCCAGAGACAGCAGGGAGCGGCCTGATTGCCCAGACCGACTTGCGCATGCGTAGTAGGGAACCGGGAAGTGAAGCCGCAAGGTTTCACTTCCTGATTCCCATACCGAAGATGGTGGCAGCACCCGAGAGACGATCGACAGATTGGCTTTCGGGTGCCGACATCGCAGGTGCGCTGGACGGGTAAGTGTCCATATTTTAAAAGCCAGCAGCTGCAGTATTTGTAGCTGCTGACTTTTAAAAACATTTTTTTGTTCGGACTCCCTCTTTAAGAAGGTACTTGAAGAAAGTTAATGCACCAGCTATTAAAGTGGTTGTGAAGTCAACATTAAAAAAATCCTGTAATCCACTGTGCTACAAAATTATATCATGTGCAGTGTGTGTGTGTGTATGTAAAATGATTGCGATAAATACCCGATTTACAGCACCACTATAATATACACAAATAGAAAACAACTGCACAACAATACAAACTTTGCACATACGTGACTGTCTAACTCACACAAGTGAATAATCCCTTTAAACATCCCCCCAATGTACATTCCCCCTACCTCCAAAATATGGGGTGTGGGAGTTTGGGGGGTTGAAGGCCAAATTTGGAATGTAGATGTGCCATGACCCACTTGTATTTTCCCCAAACGATATTTCTTGGGCATAATGCACAAGGCACATGAAAAAACACTTTTTCAAGACATGCTAGAGGAATCTTCAAACTACGGCTCTCCAGCTGTTGCAGAACTACACATCCCATGAGGCATTGTAAAACTCTGACCTTCACAGACATGACTAGGCATGATGGGAATTGTAGTTCCTGAACAACTGGAGGGCCATGGTTTGAAGGCCCCTGTGCGAGACCATTATTATGCCTCCAGAATTGGGAGTGTGCCATCTACCCAACTTTTCTCTGCTGGTGGACACAAAAACCTACATCTATAGATATATATTTGGGCAGCATAGTGGTGTAGAGGTTAGCGCTTTCACCTAGCAGCAAAAAGTGTCGCTGGTTCAAATCCCGCCCGCGACACCATCTGCCTGGAGTTTGCATGTTCTCCCTGTGCCCGCGTGTTTCCTCCAGATACTCCGCTTTCCCCCCCACACTCTAAAAACATGCTGGTAGGTAAATCAGATCCTGCCTAAATTGGCCCTAATATGTCTGAATGTGTGTTAGGGACCCACACAAACGCCACCTCATGTTACAAAAAAAAAAAAAAAAATAAAACATTTTTTTTTCTTAATTTGCAAATAAGGATAACATTTCCTCAGAGAACAGTGGTGCATGGTGGTGGGAAGAAATTAGCAACTTCCTGTAGGGGCATGATGTCATTCCTGAGTGCTGTCTGCCACTTCCGGGAACCAAATATGCGCCATAGGCATATACCTATGCGCACACAGCACTCGCACATCTCGCATAGACAGCGGTCGCGCATCTAGATGCGTTTGGTGCATTTATTTTGATGTAAATTAATAGTAAAGCAGATTTCCAGGACTGGTCTAACAAATGTTTCTAGTGAAAGGCAACTGGTGTTTTATATTAAACAAGGTCTAAATGGGCCATTGGCATGCATCACAGTTGAACTTAGGAATGTGTCTTTGCAAACTTAAAAGTGGTTGTAAACTCTTTACAACCACTTTTTACTACAGGCAAGCCTATAATTAGGCTTACCTGTAGTTACACTGGATATCTCCTAAACCTACATGGTTTAGGAGATATCCCTGTATTTGTATGCACTTAAGCAATCTGAAGCAAATGGCACGTATGTGCCGTTGCTCCAGTTATACTCTGCCTTTACCGGAGGCTCATGCGCGCATGTCGTCACATTATTGCGGCTCCGATCAATCACAGCGCTGGAGCCGCCATACCCGGAAGTAACCCCAGGGAGAGATGTCAGCCCAGAAACATCCAAGTGCTGTTCACACACACACAAAAAAAAAAAAAAAAAAAGCAAAAGTCCCTGAGCATGCTAAGACCAACCCAAATGCAGCTAGCACAAAATAAGCCGGCCGTGTCCAAAATTAAGCACATCATCCAGCATGTCCTGATTTAAGGTTAAGAAAAAAGTACTGGACTGCATCAAAAATGTATCATAAACGCACTGGAATGCATCAAAAACACGCATGCAGAAAAGCATCTGGACTGCGTTTCTATGGAGCCCTAAAGCTAGTAACATGGGTTACTCTGCCTGTAAAGTGGTGCATCTTTAGCATTTATCCAAAATGCTGCTTTAAAGATGTATGGCTTTACAGAAAACGTACAAATCTACATTGCAGCTGCAAGATTTTAACCAAAACAAAAAATAGCCTGCCCCCCCAATAAATACAAGGCCATTTGGGTCTGTAAAGGTTTAAAATGAGTAAAATACCACCCCAAAAAATAAAAATAATAATAATTGTGCCCCACCCACACTCAAACCCCTAGCCAAACACACAGCAAGCCAGCCCGTGAAAGGAGGTGTATGCTTGGGGACAGGAGGGGCTCGGGCACCGCAAAAATCAACCTCCTTGTTCCCATATTCAGGGGGACAAAGGCCTCTTCCACACAACCCTACGCTGGGGTTATTGGGGACTGCAGACAGGGGATTTTACGGAATGTGGAAAGCCCCTTTAAACTAGTGGGTACAAGGTGCTTTGTGGTTGGTATTGGGCTGAGCCCAACATGCCCCAAAGGCAGCCAGCTATGTTGAGTGCATGTAGCCTTGTATGGTTTAGGAGGGGGTTGGGCGATCGCGCTTCTATCCCCTTTCCTAGCTGGCCCTGTTGTATGCTCTGAAAAAGGATGTGGTTTGGATTGGTGAAGGCAGCTCACAGCCTTTTGAGAATGGAGTGGAGTGTGGAGTTCCCCTTTAAAAGCAAAAAATTAGCCCATGGAAATCCAAGGGGTCAGAGGGGGGAGACAAGAGCATCAGAGAATGGAGTGTGGAGTTCCCCTTTAAAAGCAAAAGCTAGCCCAAAGAAATCATATGCATTAGAGGGGGGGAAGGTTAAATGCCCTTTTAGGAGCTAGAGGAGCGAGAGTCTACAAATTGTAAAAAAGATTACATGTTGGCAACATAACATGCCAACGTGACCGGTGTGCACATATCCTTAAAAAAATAAAAATAAAATAATACATAAAAAAAAAGGTGAACCAGTGTAAAAATAAAAAAAAATAAAACATTGTCAAGTTTAGAGTAGCGCCAGTTCAACCCACGCAATTTGCGTTGATTGACATTTACTACGATTTTGGCAATGCAGTGAACAAACATATTTGAACGAGCACAAAAGCCACTTGCGCATGCGCAGTGCTTAAATTGATCTCACCTAGTTCTAAACGTACTTGCAGGCACAGCAGACTTGCTCAGAAAAGGTTACTTTCTCATTCTATTTTGGGCATATTTGTTACTTGGGCAGTTACTATACTTCCTCACATCACCCCATAATATTGGCACCTCCATCTTCTGTTAATATTGAATTGGAGATGCCGTGCGCCATGTCCATAGTGGCGCTCAGCTTTTATTCTCCTGTGCGCTGAGATCGCTATAGTAAATTGGGATTAGTGCTCTGTTACCGGCGCAAAAGTTTCGTAAATATGAAAATGTGCATTGCGCCTCAACTCATGTCGCAAATTTTTCGTAAATCAGCCCCTTTGTGCTGCATTGGACCAGAGCTTGTGGGTTGCAGAAGTGGGGAGATCAGCTGCATCATACTGGACCGAGCGAGAGTCGGCGTGTCACTGCCTGCAGTGATTGGGTTGCACTCAGAGGCCGACCATTGGATTCACCAACAAACTCAGACGTGCTGATCACTCCTTACACCACAAGAGAGAGTGTCCCATCAGAGTTCACTACTACAGCCATCCCATCATTCATCAGTGTGTTGTCACTTTCATTGTCATTGACACCTCCCATCTTCCCACAGCTGCATATATGGTCAGAATTCATGACAAATAATCATCCCCACATCTCCGGGTATTAACTTTTGCCTGGCCACTACTTCATCAGTGCTCTGAAGAATTCATTGTCATACTGACTCACTGTTTGCAGAGTCATCTCTCCTCTCTTCTTTGTTCCCCTAAGCGTGCCAATGTCTTCAAAAGGCCCCAACATAGCCAGCAAAAGACTTATTTTGCACCTACATTTTTTTTTCTATTGAGCATAATCTACTGTCTATATCTCTCAGGCCTAAAGGCCTAGGCCTAGCTTCCTACACCAAAGTGACTCTAGGCAACTTATCCACTATCTTTATTTGGTACCAACTCATTGTTGCCCTTTAGCTGCTCAATTAGTGAGAAAAGCTAAAGTTTATGTTCGTTTAGTTTGAATTTAAGGTAGCACTCTAACCTTATTAATTGAAACTTTATGATTGCGTGAGCCGCAAAGTATTTCTCATTGCTGTACTCTGACTGTTTATATGAGGAATTGGTTGTCAATACACGTTGTTACTGTAGCACCCTCTAGTGTGTGCCACTAGTGTGAGAGTAAGAAAAAAAGCATATTCTGGCCAGGAATAACCTGAGTCATTGAACTGGGTCAGGAATACTAGAGGCCAGGGCTGGATGACTCACTCTGGCAGCTCTCTGGTGCCTCCCCCTGGTGTCTGCAAGGTTGGAGAACCTTCTAGAACTAGAGGGCGGGTGTTAGGAGGAGCTGCCCTGAATATTTATGGGGCCTCAGCCAATCCCCAGAAGTGGGCTGGCAGGGGACTGAGACAACCCCATAAATAGACATGGGCCATTCCAGCAGGGGATTCGGGTGGAAGATGGAGAAGAAGTGCTGAGGAGGGGCTGTCGTGGCCTTTGAGGGGTTCTACCTAGGGCCGGGTGCTCAGGAAAGCTGACCTGGAAGGATCCCAACACAGGAGGCAGTGGAGGGATTCATGCCAGAGAGGCAGCAGGAAGAAGCAAGGAGAGACAGTGGGTAGATCAGCATGGTGCAGGGACATGGGATGAGGGAAAGACTGCCATCTGTAACAAGCCTCTTTTGAAGACCGCGTAGTGTGCAAGTCTTCATCTAACCTTGCCCTGGGAGGTCACCATGTGTGTGAGCCAGGCATGACTGTCTCCAATCAGGGCACAGAGCACTATCAGAGTCATGATTGGACACGGTCATCATGACTTTATCCAATCATGGCTCATTCCTGCCCCACAGTATAAAAGTATTCTTTCAATGGCAGCCATTTTCAGTGTGAGTTTGGCGTGGAGAGAGATAGAACAGGGCTCTGTTCAGTGCTATCAGTTAGTTAGTGTGCTATACTGTACTATTTTGCTTCAATTGTCAGTGTAGAATATTAGTTTAGGGTCAGTCTAGGGATAGTGTGAGTGTAGTGAGGAGGACCATCATTCAGCTTTGCATAGTGTGCAGCTAGAGTAGGGACAGCTCATTAAAAGTTTCACTGTAGTGTAGTGAGACCACGTCATTCATACATTAGTGTGGAGTAGGGACAGCTCATTAAGGTGTTCGTTTATGAAGCAGTGAAATCTATTTACTGCTTCATTCTCTGGCATTCTCAGAGGAGATCTTTTTCCTCTGTGTGCCTGTTTATGAAGCAGAGTAGATCGCTTCACCTTTGGAGGAGTGAAGTGATCTACAAACGCTTTCAACAGTGGAGAGCGGCCCCTGATACTGGAATCTTGTGAGACTTTACGAGATTACAGTACCAGAAATTCACAGAAACACTGAGATGTCAGTTTATTAAGCAGTAATAAATTATAAGTAATTATGTAAAAATCATAATTATTTTGCTAGAAAATTACTCTGAACCCCAAACAAAATAAATGTTTTTTTTAGCAGACACCCTAAGGAATAAAATGGCGGTCATTGCAACTTTTTATGTTGCACAGTATTTGCGCAACAAATTTTTCAAACGTTTCATGAATTTAAAAATAACAAAATAACGTTAGCCCAATTTTTTGGTATAATGGGAAAGATGAAGTTACGCCAAGTAAATAAATACCCAGTAAAACAAAAATAATGTAGCGCTAATGTCTATACACAATAAATAAAAAAATTTGTAATATATAAAAAAAATCTCCAAAATCGTGAATAAATGAAGGATGATTGCATGTGGCATGCAACTAATCATGTGACATGTACCCAATGACCTCAATGGGGACAAAAAAGCTAATGAACAAAATAAATATCATAACATAGATGACAAGTGTCCAATGAGTGTCCAGTGATCAATCTGTAAGTGTCTAAAAGCAACTGGTACTCTGAAAAGCTTGACAGATGGTATATGATTGATTGAAGAGGTCAAATACGCTTACCGGAAATGTTGGACACATCTACCGTACGGCTGTGTTTTAATGCAAGCTTATGCGCTCAACTTCTTGCGCTGGGGGAAGCCAAACCAAGCCGGGACAGGGCAGCAAAGCAGAAGGTGGTCACAGTGTGCATCCAAACTGGAAACTCCCCAGGAGACGGCTCAATGGAAATCCAATATAATGAGGAAAAGAATGCAAAAAACGGAAGCCACTCCGATGGTGCAGGTCAAAAATGGATAAAATGTATTCACATCATAAATGAAAATAGATGCGACAATAAAACAAGATCTCGAGAATAAAGGAACAACAATGTGGGAAACACGAGATAGGCTGGCCCTATCTCGTGTTTCCCACATTGCTATTCCTTTATTCATTACAGGAATTCATTATATTTTTATTACATTTCATTCATTACATTTTTGCGGGTGCTTTTAACCCTTTATTCAAAAGCTAGCAGGGTTAATAAACGAGGGTAAAGCACCGCTAAAACTAGTGGCGCTTTGCCGCCAACGCCCCCGTGTGAAAGTGCCCTAAAAAAAAAAAAAAAAAAAAAAAAAAAAAAAAAAGAAGAAGAAGAAGGACACTTCAGTCTCTCCTCCATTTTTTTTTTTTTTTTTTTTAAAGCAACACTTATGTGTTAGGCAGAGATTTCCTAGATTGGGATACTCCCCTACCCAGCAGATTCAGTGTTGTGCTGCTGTGATCTGCTGATCAGGTGCGTCAGCCGGGGTCCCACACCGTCATCTTGGCTTGGCAGCCGGCCTCTGATGATGTCCTCAGCTCTGTCCACCAGCCAATGTGTGTTCCCTACTTCTGCAGCCTCCGGGGATATGTGATGTAGAACCCCAGGAGACTGGGGCAGCAGGGACGTTGGGTGGAGGCCAAGGCCTAACGTTAAAAAAAAAAGTTCACAATTTAAAATGTGTAGGGTAGAGACCGTGCACAGGGCCATAGTAGATCTGTGGGGAGAAGGTCAGTTTTAACAATAATTCTGCTTTTATAAAATGTTTCCAGTTTAGTCACACTTGCTGTGGCTCACAGTCTCTTGGTAGATCTAAAATGTGGTTCAGATGCTGTAAGAGGTTGCGGATCTCTGATACTTTGACAATTAACAGAACCTTTTTATTAAAAGAGCATTAACAATGTTGCAAGAGTGCCCATATGAACATATATCAGCAGCTATAACATTACCAGGCTGACCATTCCAGGAGGAAATACAACAATCAGTAACAACAGCTGAACTAATATTAGACAACAGCACCGCACATGATTGATTAGTGCCAGGGAGATTGAAGGCTGAGGTTTCTTTTCTCCTTCTGTTCTGGTGATACCATTTAACCAGTTAGATAACCAGGCCTGAGCAGAGGAGACACGTTATCACATGGCACCAGAGCTTGAAGGGATATTTTAGGCTCTTCATTGACAGTTCTCGAATGACAACCTTAGGCCCTCTGAGAGACCATGCAGGTTAGCCATTAACGTTTAGAGCACAAGGAATACTTATTAACGTTCCCAGCTGAGACAGGTTTACCGGCTAAGATACCACAGCAAAAAATAAACCGAAGCCAGTACAAGTGGAATGGAAGGGACATAAGATATATGTCAGAAGAATGTGACTTTCCCCCAGGGCAATACTGAAGTAAATAAGTACCGTTAATGTTCTGACCGGCAAGAAAATAATAAATGACCTGAAGTTCTCAGGAGCCAAGCACGTAACAATTTTACTGACTTAAAGCTGAATTCCGGGCACAAAATCTTTAAATTTAAATATATTCCCCAATAGCAACAAAGGATATAAATTAATTTTGTGTACACCGAATGCCTTTACAAACTCAGATATTACCTTGAAAAGTAGCAGTGACATCATCAATGTGCTGTACATAGTCTGTGCAGAGAGCAGAGCTGTGGGAGGGACCTATCAGGCTCCACCCACTACAGGCTGCAACAAGACCAGCCACTCTGCACAAGGAGAGAGAACAGTAGCGGCCGGTCTTTATGACATGAAGTTCTTGCACAGAGGATATGTTTTACGCTGCATTACTGCACAGATGTGGAAGAAACACACAAAGCACACAGAGATTCAAAAAAAGAATACACATGACTCTCGTATACAGTGGTTCTCAACTCCTGTCCTCAGGACCCACTAACAGGCCAGGTTTTATGTTATTACCTTGGGGAGATGCAGACTAGAATAGCGCAATCACTGAGCAGCAAATGATATCACCTGTGATGTATTTCAGTTATCTTGCAAACCTGGCCTGTTAGTGGGTCCTAAAGACAGGAGTTATGAACCACTGATTTAGACAATATTTGCTTATCCTGAATTTCATCTTTTAAGAAAATAAAATAATAAAAAAAAAAAAAATAAAAAAAAAAAAGGTACATTTGAAAGACATTTATACAATAGGCGAAAAAAGTAAAATTGTCTGGGTTATTGGAATAAAAAAAATTAAAAAAATTGTGCACATCACAGTTGTTCATTTGCAAAGCTGCCATCCATGAGGCTGAATTTCGATTGTTGTGTGTTACAACGCAGTTATTGTGTAGTCCTTTTATAAAATTTAAATAGGCTGACATCATCCACCACCTTATAGTGGTTTTTAATTTATGTTTTTATTAAATTTGTGTTAAATTATGTAGAAAGTGATGCACTGGGCAAAATAAGACCAAGCGGTGACACGTTAGACCCCTTTCACACACCGAGGGCGTTTTGCAGGCGCTACAGCGTTAAAAATAGCGCCTGCAATCCACCCTCAAACAGCTGCTCCATTGTCTCCAGTGTGAAAGCCCGAGGGCTTTCACACTAGAGCAGTGCGCTAGCAGGACGTCGGGAAAAGTCCTGCCAGCAGCTTCTTTGGAGCGGTGAAGGAGCGGTGCGTTTACCGCTCCTCCACCGCTGCTCCCCATTGAAATCAATGGGGCAGCGCGACAATACCGCTAGCAAAAACGCTGCTATTGCGGGCGGTTTTAACCCTTTCTCGGCCGCTAGCGGGGGTTAAAAGCACCCCGCTAGCGGCCAAAATGCGCCGTAAATCTGACGGTAAAACGCTGCTAAAAATAGAGGCGTTTTACCTCCGACGCTATAGGCGGCTTGGTGTGAAAGCCCTCTTAAGGAAAATGAGGCTCTAGGTTATTTCACTTTTAGTAAATTAGAGCTACAATGTGCATATAGCTACAGGCAAGCTTCTGATGGTCGACAGAGCAGAGTTTGCTGTTGGCAGAAGTGAACCATTTGATTTTCAGCACCCAAAGAGGAAAAGACCCATCCCTGACAACACCTAACTTTCTACTACAGGCTCAAAGTTCAGAAAATAAGTTTAGTCTCCAGTTTTATCTTGCTGTGTGCCAATTTGCATGCAGCTGCCGCCAGATTGCTCCTTTTGGCCGATTGTACAATTTAGAATCACATGAGATAAGCAATGGAGATCTGTTCTAGTACAGTGCAGGTAGTGAGGTATTTCTATATACAAAGCTCAGGAATGTAAATATAAGGACAACAGTACTTACATCTGTGGTGTCCCAAGCAATCTCGGTATGGGATGATATTGCTTCATTCTGTGAAGAAAAAAAAGAAAAAATAAAGAATCAAAAAGCACTACTTTGGAGATATATACACACATATATACATACACACACACACACACACACACACACACACACACACACATACATACATACACACCTTGATTTACTAAAACGACAAAATATGGTACAGCTGTGCATGGTAGCCAATAAGCTTGTTCAATTAAGCTTGGACAAAAAAAAAAGCACAGACATTGCATGTGATCTGAACAGGAATGCGGTGCGAATCACATGCGATATCTGGCATCGCACTCCTGTAAACCGGGCCTTAGTGTACTTTTTTTTTTTTTTTCGTTCATGATTTTTGCAACCTGCTGATTTGTCTTAGGTTTTTCTCTATAGGAAAATCTTTATGCCAGTTACTCCTGTTTTATTTAGCAAAACATATTGTAATTAAAACACACAGGTTAAAGATCTTTCAGTCTGTGTGTTGACATATTGTGGGGTTATTTTTGGCCTGATTGAATATGAAACCAGTTTTTGATTTTTACATGGCCACCATCAAATGGAACATTAGTTGGGCAGGTCCCCATCCCCAGTGTTCCCCCTGGGATAAGTGTCACTGACAGCCAAGAGCGGTACTTGTGTGATCAGATCACTATTGTATGTCTAATAATCCACAAATATGGATTTAGCCCAACCCTGGCCTAATGTGATGTTATTTAGGGGTATTTCAGCAGGTGAATATGAACACTTCCAACACAACAAAGTGCCTTTGTTGTCACTTAGCACTGGCATTTGTTCTGACATCAGTTTGAGATGTTTCAGTGATCATTTAGAATCCATTGACAGGTGCACTTGACCTCCTTCTGACCTGCATTTACCTATGCTTCGTGCAGAGTTTGCATTCCAATAGACTGGAGGTGGAGCTCTAAGAGGAAAAGGTGGGGCCTAAAGAGGAAGGGATGTGGTTTACAGATGACAGGGTGGGTCTTTAATAGGAAAGGGTGTGGCCTTGACAGGAAGGAGTGTGTCATATTTAAATTAGGGGAGCATGGGTTTAGTCAGGCCTAGGGCAGCACAAAACCCAAATACACCACTGGGTGGAGGTAGTGGAGTGGCTTACAGTAAGAGACTCTGCAGCAGACTTGATGACCCCGTGGGGTGTGGGGGGGTGAGCGTTCTGGATGAATGTGCAATGGCAATGGGCAACGTGGAACACTGTTGGAGGTTTGGGGTACTGTGGGCAGCACTGTGAAGGGTGAGGGTTCTCGTGGGGCCTGGGGGAAATGTGAGCCACTATAGGAGGTTGGACACTGTGGGAGGTTAGGAGCATCTGCAGCTGGCTGGAGGCCTAGGACAATAGAGGCTGCAGCCCAGCAGTGGACTACAGCCTTGTAGTTGAGAATCATTGTCCTAGAGGGCATGTCCTCAGACAGGCTGGGCTCACAATTCTCCAGGGCTGAGTGGGCAATCGCATCATTGCAAGAGGAATACCTTCCGCTCCCCCGTTGCCAGACTGGTTAGGAAACTGCAGGAAAAGATTAAGTATGGGGGTTTAATGAAAAATACGGAGAGGTGAGTGGCAGGAGTGAAAATCATGGAGATCCATTGTTATGCTTTGACTTCCCCCTCATGTGATGAGATCAAGCTTGGTGATTCTCTGCTAGGAACAATTGGGAAGCATCATTAGAAGGTGGGGTACATGGCTCTTCCATATTTGTAAACACTGAGCATTTTTCAGCTTTTCCAGCAAAGCAAGTGAGTGATCAGGGAATGCAAGGAAGGTGAATAGAGGTGGGTTTTGGACATGGTTTTAGAGAGATCCTGTAACTCTTCCATGAACAGACCAAGTGACAGTCTTTTTAACTACTTCCGGACAGATTTCCTCACATTTACTGTGGCAAGGCGGCCTGATTGCGCAACATGACGTACCTGTATGTCGCTTTGTGCAGTAGCCTCGGGCTGCGCGAGCGCGCTGATTAGCCAGAGGGGGAGCCAAGCACCAGGTTCCCCAGAGAGGAAGAACGGCGGTCTGCCTATGTAAACAAGCCAGATCGCTGTTCCGAGAGGGGAGAACATTCTCCCAGTCAGAGCAATCCCTACACAGTTAGTAAGCACCCATAGGGACACACTTAACCCTTTGATCACCCCTGGTGTTAACCTCTTCCTTGCCAGTGTCATTAGTACAGTAATAATGCATATTTTTAGCACTGATCACTGTATTAGTGTCACTGGTCACCAAAAATATAAGTAAAAAAACAAAGGAGAGAGAAGAGAAGAGCCATGATTTCCGCCATTACTAGTAAAAAATAAAATAAACACGAGCCTTTAAGGACAGCACCATGGAGAGAGCGCGTAGAAATACAGTCACCGGTAAGTCTAAGGTTTTCTCCCTTCGCCTTTCAGGACAGCACCTTGGAGAGAACTGATTACTTACTTCAGGGTGGGACCACCGCTTGTAAAACCTTCCTGCCAAAAGGACTGGTCTGAGGCTGACAGTTGATCCAACCTGTAGTGCCTTATAAAGGTTGAAAAACTGGACCATGTGGCAACCTTGCATATCTGCTCTGGTGATGCCTCGGCCCTCTCTGCCCACGAAGCCGCTACTGCCCGTGTAGAATGAGTCAATATACCCTCCAGAGTCTCTAATCCTAAAGGACAGGTACGCTTCTTTATTCGCCTGTTTGAACCACTTTCATAGGGTACTTTTGGAAGCTTTATCCTCTTTGTGACTTCCTTTCATTAGGACAAAAAGAGAATATGTCTTTCTGAGATTCTTTGTTACTTCCAATTACTTTAGGAGGCACCTTCTGACGTCCAGAGTATGGAAGGCTTCTTCTCCTGGCCCAGAAGGCATGGGACAGAAAGTAGGGAGTATGATCTCCTGTGTGCAGTGAAAAACCGAAGACACCTTAGGGAGAAAGGCTGGATCTGTCTTCAGCACCATCCTGTCCAGGAGACATCTCATAAAGGGCTCCTTGATTGATAATGCCTGTATTTCACTGATTCTACATGCAGACGTCATTGCAACCAGGAGAATTGTTTTAAGGGTTAGGGATCTTAAAGATGTCTCTTCTAGCGGTTCAAAAGGCGATTTAGTATGTCCCTGAAAAACCAAAGATAAATCCCACTTAGGAAAACTAATAAGAGGCCTAGGCCTAATTTTTGCCACAGCCTTAACAAATCTGACTGACTATCAAGTGTTCCCTTGACAGGATTTTTTTTCCAAAAAAAAAAAGTGATAATGCAGCTACCTGCGACTTGAGAGTACTTGCTGCAAAGCCTTGCTCCATTCCTTCCTGGATAAATTCTAAAACTGAAATAGTTCTAATCGAAATTAAAGTTCTGGCTGGAACACCAGGAATTGTAACACTTCCTGACTTTGAAGTAAATAGCCCTGGTGACCTTCTTCCTACTAGCAAGAAGGGTGTTGATAAGTTTTTCTGATAGCCCCCTTTTTCTTAAAATTTCTTCCTCAGAAACCAGGCGGTTAGATTGAGGTACACTGGATCTGGATGGAGAATCTAACCCTGACCCAGAAGGTCCTCCCAGATTGGTAATCTCCAGGGAGGTTTTGCTGAGAGATGCAATAGAGTAGAGAACCAGGGTCTCTTTGGCCAATAGGGAGCAATAAGGATCAGATCTGTGGACTCCGTTCTGAATCTTGTCACTCTTGGTATTAGCTAAAATGGGGGGGGGAAAGCGTAAGACAGGGGGAAGCCCCATTTGTGAGCTAATGCGTCTATTCCCAGCGCTTGATCCTGTCTCTGGAGAGAGAAGACCACTGATGTTTTTTCACTTATTTGGTTTGCAAAGAGGTCCACCTGAGGAAGGCCCCAACTCTTGGCGATAGTCTCGAATAACTCTTGGTTTAAATGACTATTCCACCTCCCTTACTTCCCTTCTGCTGAGAAGGTCTGCTAGGGTGTTTTCCGTGCCCTTCAGGATGGACTGCGGACAGGGAGGCCAAATTGTCCTCTGCCCAACTCAGTATTTGATGAGCTAGTTCCGTCAGGGTCTTGTCCTTGTGCCCCCCTGCTTTGTTAAGTATAATACTGCCGGCATGTTGTCTGACAACACCGGGACATGCTGTTCTTTTAGGGCCTGCTGGAAGAAAAGGAGGCTTAGATGGATAGCCTTTAAACTCCCTCCAATTCGAGGACCTTCTTGCCTCTGGCTTGGACCAAACTCCCTTTGTTGTCTGCTCTTCGAGGTGAGCACCCCACCCCCATGCGCTCGCATCTGTCGTTACTGTCCAGGGGAGTCCTTTTGAGATGTTCTTTTGGTCTCTCCACCACCAAAGTGACCTTTTTGCCCTTGTTCCTATTTTGAACTTCTTTTCCAGAGAATCCTGGTGTGTCCAATTCAGTAGAATGTCTGCCTGCAGACGTTGAGCATGTAGCCTGGCCCACTGCACTGAAGGGATTGCTGCGGTTAACAGACCTAAAACGGACATGGCTTCCCTTACTGAAACCTGCGTGTTGGTTTGAAGTGTTCTTAGAGGCAACTGTATTTTTTCTACCTTCTCCTGTGGGAGGAAAATACTTTGCTCTACTGAATCTATTTCGTATCCCAGAAACCTCACTAGTTGAGATGGTAACAGATTTGATTTGTGGAGATTCAGAAGCCACCCTAAGCTGTTTAGATGTCCCTGGGTTACTTGCAGATTGACCAATACCTGGTCTTGTTTCTGCGAACAGATGTAGATCGTCTAGATATGGCACTACGGAGAACCCCCTCAGTCTCAGGGACCCCAGAGCCTCTGCCATCATTTGAGAACACCCTGGGAGAGGAGGAAAGGCCGAAGGGCAGCGCCCTGAACTGAAGGTACCAAACTCCACCCCCAATTGACTGCTAGTCGCAGGAGTTTCTGCGATGTAGTTGCAATTCGTATATGGTGATAAGCAATTCTCAGGTCGATGGATGCCATGTAAAAGTTGGGGGCGAG
Source organism: Lithobates sylvaticus (assembly GCA_028564925.1). Classification (NCBI taxonomy): domain Eukaryota; kingdom Metazoa; phylum Chordata; class Amphibia; order Anura; family Ranidae; genus Lithobates; species Lithobates sylvaticus. Next base: position 179,299,539 of record CM053035.1, on the reverse strand, counting down.
TACATTTATCACAGAGAATATCGTGTCCATCCAGAACCTTTTGTACTTTATAGATTGGTTCAGAATCTTCAGGTTGAGAATCAGATGAAATTTCCCAGAAGGTATTTTGACCAAGAAAATGTGGGAGTAAAAACCCCTCCCTTCTTGGTCCTTCGGGACTTGTGAAAACACCCTTTTGCATCAGTTCTCTCAGAAGAGACATTGTCCGGGCTTTTTCCTGATCCCTTGGAAGGTTTGTAATGCAAAAACAACTTGGGGGTGTCTGAGAATTCTAGCCGATATCCTTGACTGATTATATTCAGAACAAACAGGCTTTTTTTTTGCTTTTTCCCAACCTGGCAGGAAAGCCTGTAACCTCCCGCCTACTGGTAGATGGTTGTGTAGCACCATAACCCCCTGCGGGGCAGCTATGTAATTTTCTGGGCTTACCGATTACCTCCTCCTTGTAGCTCGTCGTTCGTTGTCTAGGGGTTCCCAGGGTTAGTACCCAGTAATTTCAGAGGCCGACACTCAAAAGTCCTTTTGAGGATTTTTATTTGCAAAAGTAACCGTTCAACATAACACAGTCTCTTGGTGTGGGATAGAGGGTATGGGTAATAAAGCTCAGGCACTTCAGAACTGCTGACATCAAATGAATGTCTCCTCAGATAGCCCAGAGAGTAGCCACTCGCAAATGGACTCCTCACTGTTGGATAAACCCCCGTTTGCAGACTTAGCAGCCAACAAGTCTCAATTTTACAAAGTCTCTGCCACAGACTATGTTGTAATACTTCAGGTGAACAATGTAAAAGTCTCTGCCACAGACTATGTTGTAATACTTCAGGTGAACAATGTAAAAGTCTCTGCCACAGACTATGTTGTAACCGAAGGATAGGTTTAGGAACTTTTCCTATGGTACCTGGATCTTCCAGCCGTTTCAGCGATACCGTAGAAAATGCGGATTCACAATTGTCCATGCAATCTCAGCTCCCAGGCTCTTACCGAGCAGCCAGCTTCTTGGCCCTCCTCTGAAGAGTCCTCCCCTGGTCGCTTGTACGAGTTGCTGTGCCTCTCCAATCCTGAGAGGACACCGGGACACTTCAGAATCCTCCTTCAGTTACTGGGCCTCGAACTAGCCAGTTCCGAGCCTCGGGAACGGACGGATCCCCACCCCAGACCATGAGGGCCTCTGGGGCTGGTCAGGGTGACCAGGCTTATGGGGGCAGCAGACACTCCTGGGTCCATGACCCCTCACGGGGTTGGTCCGGACCGGAACCAGGAATCAAGGGCCAGCCGGACCCCACCGAAGACAGACCCTGAACACGTGACTCCAGAATCTTAAATACCCCTTCCCAGAATACACAGCGGGGCCAGGTGTGCCCACTGATTGGCTCAGAGAAAGATTGGTACCTAACACGTCCAACCAGGCTATGTTCTCAGCCTGTCACAGGTGCTCACTTCACCTAAGACCAGGCATAACTCCCGTGCAGCCCAGCCAAACTGATGCCAAAGTAAATTACCTAAAACAATTAACCCCCAGAACTCAGTTACAGTTCTGGGAAAACTAAATTTAAAGAATAGCGCACACTTTAGAAAAGTGTCGGCGCTACAGTTGTCACTGCTTTTTTGAGGTTTGCGTGGGGGGGGGGGGGTCTAAAGAGCACCCCTCTTCTGCCTCTCCCTTTTTGAGGATTCCAGGGTCCTTTCTGGGTCTGATCTTTTTCTTTATGGGCTTGCTGAAAAGGACTAAAATTCTTCCTTTGCTGCACCACTTTCTTTTTCTGCGAAAAGGCCTTCTTATCTGCCGTTCTATCAAGGACAGTTTCTAATTCTGGTCCAAAAATCAGATCGCCTGTAAAAGGAATTCCGCACAACTTTACCTTTGAAGCAGGTCTTAAGCCAAAGAGCCCTCTCCTAGCTGAATTAACTAGGGCTGAAGACCTGGACAATATTCAGTCCGTCTAAACACTTGGGAGAAGGCTTTCCCCTACCAACGCTTCATCCACCTCAAAAGGAAACCTTCTTTTGAGGGCTCTAGAAAAAAATAAAAGTAGGAGTCCACACAGTGTAAGGAGCTCTTTTCTTCAGTGAGAAAGGAATTGTTATATTGTTTTTTTTTCTTCAAAATTGTCACTCTTTTTTTGTTTGTTTATAGCACAAAAAGTGCAGAGGTGATCAAATACCACCAAAAGAAATCTCTATTTGTGGGGAAAAAAAAACATTTTTATTTGGGTACAGCGTTCATCCACCTCAAAAGGAAACCTTCTTTTGAGGGCTCTAGAAAAAAATAAAAGTATTTTCTGGATCCTTCCATTCCTTCTTAATTGTATCGGTCAGGACTTTTAGGACAGGAAAAACTATGTTTTGTCTCCTCTAGCCCCTGGTACATTTTGTCATGTAATGACAGCTGGGCTTTCTCTTCTTGAATTTCTAAAGTGGTATAGACCGCTTTTAGTAAGTCAAACCACTTCTTCTAGCGTTAGTTTATATCTAGACGTTTTTCGTCTTCTCTTCATCTTCCTCTGTGTCAATTGTTAAAGGGGGGAATACTCTCTCTCTTCCAATTAGTCTTAAAGTGATAGGAAAAAGACTGGACTGGGAGGTCTGTTCCTGGCTGGAACTCTGGCCCTGTTTTTTTTCATAAGGGAATGTAACGTCCCTAGAGTCTCTGCCAATTCCTTTCTCACTGAAGAAAAGAGCTCCTTACACTGTGTGGACTCTTCCCTTACTAAACCAGCGAAGCAAGATCTGCAAAGCGGTTTAGGCCATGAGTCCCTTAATGGGTTTTTGCATGAATGGCATTTTCTTCCTGCAGTTCTCCGTTTTGGCTTTCTATAAGACAGAAACAACCCCCATACCTCTATTAGGGCGAGATACTACTGTAACTAGAGAGACAAGAAACACAGTGCCCAAAGCATACTCCCCACCGTGGCCCAGAGTCTTCCTCCATGGTAAACTGCTAACAGAACGTATCATCCTAGCAGACAGCTGCAGGCTCTAATCTTCATCAAAAAAACAATCACCCAGTGAAGAAAGGAAAGAGGTGCCTATGCACCTCTCCTACCTGGGCCTGGCCGGGAACCTGGGCGCCTGCATCTGCCATTGCTGCCGACGACTCAGTCTCCTCCATCCCGAGCGCCTGTGTGTCTCCTTAAAGCTCATCTGGCATCCATTGCTCAGGAGCGGAAGGAAGTCCCGGCCAGATGATCTGCCCCTTCCTCCTGCGTTCCAGCAGCCGGAACTACGTGCTGCTACGCTCCACCAGAAGTCTCCGCCCCCCAAGAATGACGTCACCCGCCATTCGGGACTTGGCGCCGACATGACGAGACCTGGCACATACGCTCCATCTTAACACTCCCGCAGCCCCCCCCCGAGCACACGGAGTGGATGACCACCAGCGGACCCTTACTCCTGTGAGTCGGCGAAGGAACGGGCACCGGAGCATCCCCCTTTCTCGTGCGGGAGGGCGCTGGACTGGTCTGCTAAAGAAACAAGAAAGGTACTGCCATAACCCCCTCCTTGGAGAGAGCACAGCCCCTTCTGGTTCCCCAGCAGTGCTTCCACCATGGCGGAGAAAACACCAAAACTGATGGCATGGTGGAAGCAGCTGATTTTAAAGGGGTGTTGTCACACAGTGTTTCCTGTTCAGAGGTGGAGCTATGCTCTCTCCATGGTGCTGTCCTGAAAGGTGAAGGGAGAAACATTCCATCATTTGTAGATACTACACCTTTTGCACAAACCAATCAATATACACTTCTTATGATTTTTTTTACCAAGAATATGTAGCAGAATACATATTGGCCTAAATTGATGAAGAAATTAGATTTTTTACATTTTTTTATTGTATATGCATTATAGCAGAAAGTAAAAAAAAAAATATTGTTTTTTTTTCTTCAAAATTGTCACTCTTTTTTTGTTTGTTTATAGCACAAAAAGTGCAGAGGTGATCAAATACCACCAAAAGAAATCTCTATTTGTGGGGAAAAAAAAAACATTTTTATTTGGGTACAGCGTTCCAGTTAAAATAACACAGTGCCGTATCGCAAAAAATTGCCTGGTCATGAAGGGGGTAAAACCTTCCAGAGCTGAAGTGGTTAAAGAAAAGGCTCTACTAAACATAATTTGTAAATAAATTGATAACATACCCACATCGTTTCAGACAAAATGGTGGAAAAAAAATAAAAATAAAAATCCAAAAAACACATTAAAGCCAAAAACTATGAGAGAATACATATGCCATGATGTTAACATTAAGTATTTTACTTTCAACCTCTCTTCCCTCTCCCCCCCCCCCCCAAGGTCATATGATGTCCTTGACTTGATGCTGGTATATCTGAATGATGTCTGCAGCTACAGGCATCATTCAGATAATCTGCTTTTTCAGCCGGCGATTCCCTACACCATAAGAATGATCATAGTGTCTGTTCTGCTGCTTGATCATTCTTATGGGCGGTGAGAGGCCTCCGGTGCTTCTACTGACTCACCGCTTCCATCGGACACAGGATCCGCCAGCCCCGGATGGTGACCATAGAGATTTCCGGCGAATGACATCACGCCCAGCCTCTTCTGCATTCAAACAAATGGCGCCGCCTCGGCTAGGAAGCCAAATTTATTTATTTTTATTTCAGGCTTCCCAGCCTAGAGGTGAGATTATTGACCCCATATCTCACTGTAAAGAGGACCGATAATGCCATATTCCTATTACAAGGGATGTTTACATTCCTTGTAATAGGAATAAAAGTGTCAAACCAAAGAAAAAGTAAAAATTGACAATAAAAAATAAATAAATTAAATTAAAGCGCCTTGTCCCCGTGTGCTCGGACACAGAAGCGAACGTATACGCCCACATATGAAAACGGTGTTCAAACCACACATGTGAGATATCGCCGCAAACATTAGAGCGAGAGCAATAATTCTAGCCCTAGACCTCTTCTGTAACTCAAAACATGTAACCAGTAAAAAACATTTTAAAGCGTCACCTATGGGGATTTTTAAGTACCGAAGTTTGGCGCCATTCCACTAGGGTGTGCAATTTTGAAACGTGACATGTTGGGTATCTATTTACTCAGCGTAGTTTCATCTTTCACATTATGCAAAAAATTGGGCTAACTTTAATGTTTTTTTTTTTTTTTAAACATGAAACTGTTTTCTTTTTTTTTTAAAGTGTTCGAAAAATTGCTGCGCAAATACTGTGCGAGATAAAAAGTTGCAACGACCGTCATTGTATTCTATAGGGTCTTTGCTTAAAAAAAAAAAAAAAAAAAAAAAACAACACATATATAAATGTTTGGGGATTCTATGTAATTTTCTAGCAAAAAAAATAAAAAATGATACATGTTACATGTAGGAGAGAAATGTCAGAATTGGCCTGGATGGGAAGTTTTTATGAAGGGCCAAAATGATTTTCCCAGTAATGATTTTTCTACGTGCCAGGATATTTCCAAAACGTCCAGCAGAGGGCAAATTTCACTCAAATATAAAGATTTCCCAGAATGAATAGCATTACCCACACACGATAGTATGCAATGGTATAGGTGTTTCCTGATTTTTACAGTACATAATACTCTGTGATGGCATAAGTGTTCTCCGACTGTCACATTATGCAATGTGATGGTATGCATGTTCTTTGACTCTTACATAATACTCTGTGATGTTATATGCGTTCTCTGACTGACTAGCATGTGACACTACGTGATGGTATATGATATTATAGGTGTGTGCTGTGCGTACAACATGATGGCTATTGGTGCAGAACATAAGTTCTATTTTGTACTGCATTACACATATCTTGTTACTTTTTAGAAAGTGCCCCGCCTTGTCCTGCTGGATATTAAATAAAGGAAAGTTTTCTGCATTCCAGTGTGCAGCATTTCTTTAACGTGACACAAGTAAAAAGACAAATCACGTGTCGCCCCCCCCCCCCAGGTATCCATAACCTGTGACCTCAACGCTGGACCCTTTAAGAGAAGATTTCTTATTTGTTCCCAGGAGTTACCGCACTGTACAACTATTGAAGGGGAATTTAAACTTATTATTATGTGAGAGACAGAGAAAGGAACTGAGGACACAGATTCCCCAGTCCCTTTCTCAGCAGCCTCAGCTGCACTGAAGATGAATGTACAGTTCATAAACCGATAAATCGAAGCATCGTAATCACAGTTTACGATGCTCAGAGTCAGTGATCACCGGCTCTGTGCATTCAGAAAAGTAAGGAGCCAATAAATGACAGATTTATCGGCTCCTTCCTCCGCTCTCCAAAACGGACGAGGAGGGACAGTCGGTGGAGGTACAAGCACCGATCTCCCTGTATAGCTTTCAATAAAGCATCTGACAGCCACAGGAAGAAGAAAGAAATTGTATTAGATACATATACATACACCACCAGAAGTGTAGTAGAAACTGTACACCACAGAATGGACTGTAGATATAGGCTACACTGGATGCAGAGTGTAAAATTTTATAATAGAGAGAAATAGTATATATAACTGAATAACCTGCCTGTGTAAGGAAAGCTCAGCTGGGAGTAGTAGTTCCCCACCGGTGCGCGAGTGCACGGCTACCGGCGCCAGGCGGGCTATTTAAACCTGACTCTCCCCTCAGTTCTTGCTGCTTGATCTACAGCGTTCTCGTGTCTACTTCCTGATTCAGTCTGACCTTGTGTTTGTGACCCGGCCTGTTCCACTACCTTCTCTGCTATCTGCCTGCCCCCGATCTCTGGCTTGTCCACGACTCTGCACCTGCTTATCCCTCTGGCTCATCCGTGCTGTGATCCACCGTTACCGACCCCGGCTTGCTCTACGACTCCGCTTCTGCCATCTGCACCTGTTCCTGTAGCCTCCATCTGGTTTGACCCGGCTTGCCTGACCATCCTGTGTACCTGTTCCTGTGTGACCCTCTAGTCTCTGTCACCTGCTGCCTGCTGGTTCCTGTCACCTGCTGCCAAGGCCTGCTGATCCAGACACAGCTCCCAGTGAACCACCTGACCCATCCGCCAAGCGTTGATCCTGCCAGGCACTCGTGCTACCTTCGACTTCTGCGCCCCCTGTCTCCTCTATCAGGGGTCGCGAGTCTGGGACGCAAGAGAGGTCTCCTACTGCAATCCGGACTCACCACTAGGTACGCGACAGCCTGCTTAATGTAACTCAAGCTATCTCTCTGTCCATGGCAACAACACTACACAGGGCCGCCGTTTAAGCTGTCTTATATAGTGTAGGGCATGGACTTAGTCCCCCTGAGCCATGATTGGCCAAAGGCTCCCTGCCTTTGGCCAATTATGGCCAATTAGCGTTGCAATCATCATACAGCATTGCACTGCGATCTCGCAGTGCATTATGGGGCATTCCGCCGCGCTCGGATTTGCCACGATTTGCCGCAAAAAGCCACATAATGTTTGCTGTTCTGCGAACGGGCGAACACCCGATGTTCAAGTCGAACCTATGTTTCGACCCGAACATCAAGCTCATCACTACTCCCAACTTTTTGAGATGGGAACAAGGGACACCAATTAGCAAAAGTATGCAGGCAAAGGAAACACCCCCTGCCACACCTCCTTAGACCCCTTTCACACGGAGGCGGAAGGGGGGGGCGTTAGTGGTTAAACAACGCTTTACTGCTGTTTTAGTATCGCTATTCAGCCACTAGCAGGGCGCTTTTAACCCCAACTGGGGGAGTTCTTTTAATCCCCGCTAGCGGCCAGGGAAAGGGTTAATAGCGTCAGAAAAGTGCTGAAGCGATTTGCAGGCGCTCTGGCAGTAATGCCCATCCATTTCAATGGGCAGGAGCGGTGGAGGAGCAGTTTATCCTCCACCGCCCCAAATATGCTACTTGCAGCAGGGACATGTCCACTGACATCCGACCCGAACCGATCCGCCAAAAGCAGCCGGATGGCCCTACGTCCGGATCTTTTGCTGGCGGATCGGATCGGGTGAGATCTGATGAAAAGGAACATGCTGTCCGTTTTCATCCGATCTCTCCATAGAGACCAGCAGCGCTGGACAAGCCCCTCCCCGCTCAGCGAGCAGAGAGGGACCTGTCACCCGCCGTCTCAGCGGAGATCAAAGGAGAGATCTCCCGCTGAGCCGGCGGACAGAGGCGGACTCCGTGGAAGCAGAACCGCCTCGTGTGAAAGGGGCCTTAGGCCCCATACACACTATAATGTTGCCCAACAATTATGAACGTAGTGAAGTACAAGACGTACATGATATCTCCATTACGAACACTAGTTTTACAAGACCGAGCGCTTCCGGCTCGTATTGATTCTTGATCACTTGACTTGATTGATTTGTGCAACGGACTTATGTACACACGATCGGAAAGTCCGACAACAAAAAATTTGTTGGTGGAAAATTTTAGAACTTGCTAGCCAACATTTGTTGGTGGAAAGTCCGCCAACAAATGTTCCATGGAGCATACACATGGTCGGACTTTCCGCCAACAAGCTCACATCCAACATTTGTTGACAAAAAAGTGTGTGCGGGGCATTCGATTCTCTGCAGATTTTTGTCTTTAGATTTACCAAAACCATATAATCTGAGGTCAAACCTTAAGAGTTTCAATTTGTATGCAATCAGGCAGGCCCTAAATGGTTTTGGTAAATCCGAAGACAACAATCTGCAGAAAATCTAATAGTGTGTATGGGGCTTTATCGTTGATGTCTGCCCATTGTTGGTGTTAGTTGGAAGAATATCAATATCTTTCCATCAATAGAACGTTTTGCGTACACTACTTGTAGGATAGACCACTAAAAAGGTAAGTTATATAATCAGGGTCACAGAGCATACACATTGATATGAAAAATAGTTTTTGCCCCATCGTTGGTATCAGAGGGAAGAATTGTGCCCTTTCTATGGTGTCAGTGGGTAGAATAGTGAACCATCATTGGTGTGAGTGGGAGTAATATTGCCCCATCGTTGGTGTCAGCGCGACAGGAGTTATGCCTCATTGTTGGTGTCAGTGGATGGAATGTTTACCCAAGGGCCACATCCGGCCCCAGGGCCACAGTTTGGAGACCGCTGCACTAGAACATCTCCATCTTTGTATTGCTGCTATACCATCCAGGTTTCCTACAAAACATGTCCAACAATTGTGTCTCTTTTTGTATCTCCGCCCCACTACAGACAAACTAAGGCCCTGTTTACACAGTGAGTGTTACACATTACTACCACCCCCTCTGACTACACAAATTAATGTGGCCAGCAGCCATGTCAGTACTAAGGATGAGCTCAGGCGTGTTCGCAAACAACACGTGCTGAGCCCGCCAGGAAGTCGGCACTGGGGAGCACTAATCACAAGCAGCGAGACATTTCCGATCTCTGCAGCCGCGCATTGGCACAATGCCTCACTGCCGGTGATTAGTGCTCCCCAGTGCCGCCTTCCTGACGGCTGGCGGGTAGGGATGAGCTCAGGCGCGTTCGCATGGTCCACGTGCAGAGCCCCGCCAGGAAGTCGGCACTGGGGAGCACTAATCACAAGCAGCGAGACATTTCCCGATCTCTGCAGCCGCGCATTGGGACAATGCCTCACTGCCGGTGATTAGTGCTCCCCAGTGCCAACTTCCTGGTGCAGCGCTGTGCCGACTTCCTGGCGGGCTCTGCACGTGGACCATGCAAACACGCCTAAGCTCATTCCTACTGGCGGGCTCTGCACGTGCTGTTTGCGAACATGCCTGAGCTCATCCTTAGTCAGTACACATCTACAACTACACCGCCAGCTGCCAAACATAACCCATTCAAGTGCATGGGACTGTGTGGCAACCGATAACCATGTAATGTTTACTTGGTCCCTTTAAATAATAAAAAGGGAAAAAGTCCTGGAAGTTACAACTGCTAACCATGCAACGCAGGCAGTTGTGTGGTGCTCTGGGCTTTTATTGGTTAACACTGGAGGTGACATATTGCCTACAAGCTGTCAAATGCCTATAAAAAGCGATCCACTGCAAATTGCTTTTCAGAGTAAAGCAACGTGTGTAAACAAGCCCTAAAACATAAAAAAAAAAAGGCTAAGTTTACACATCTGTGATAAATCACTTTTCAGAGGCATTTGACAGGCAGTCAAAAGGTGATATGTTGCTCCCTTACCATCTTTTTCAACCATATAAAACCTGCACCACTGCATCCTAACTGGGTTTGCAGGGCAGTTGGATCGCGGCCCTATTCACTTGAATGGGTTGCGTTTTGGCAGTGGTATTTCCTACTAAAGGTTACGGAGGTATCATTTTTTTTTCTGCGCTCTTTGCCCAAAGCATTGCTGCCCTGGCAAGTGTACACCCCAGCTCAGCTGCCTTTGCAGTTTAAAGGGCACAGTCAGGGAGCAGTAGAAACACAGCTCAACTGTCTATTTTTACTGAATCCTGGCTGCAAGTGTAAACAAACTCAAAAATGTAAAAAAAACACTATTACATTAAATAAAAAAAAATATTAAAAAACACACAAAAAATAAAATAAATAAATAATAATAAAAAAAAAAAAAAACAGTTTTTCATCCTTTGCTGATAATTTGTATTTATGAAGTCCATAGCAGAGTAAAAACCTGAGCAGCAAATCATGAAAATTAGAGTCTTGACTGAATCTGGTGGCAGGTGATGAGTTGTAGTGGGTTACTACTACACCTTGTAACATTTATTTTATATGGAAACATACGTTTTACCAGTACAATGTTGCTGAATAGACATGTGAAAATATTAGTAACGTATGCAAGATGATCAATCACACAATATCTATCTATCTACCCAACCAACCTGCTTGCTTGTCTGTCACTTCCCTGGCCCATGAACATGTACGCTCTGCTCAGCCAATGTTACATCTTTATGTCTATGGAAGAGGGAGGGGCTGCAAGACATTCCCTGTGCTGGTTTATGGAGGAGGGAAGGATTATCTGATGGTGCTAAAGCCAAGATGGTCCGATCTGGTAATTGTTATCTCATGTCTGTAAGTACCTTTAGATCCTGCTAGTGAAACAATTGTCTCTGTTCCCTGCCTCTGGCCTGGTTGCTGTGAGCGGTAGTAGTCCCTCCTTCCTTCCTTCCTTCACTTTTTATCATGGCTACAAGCAAGACCTGTTCAGAGAAATATATCAAATATGTTAGAACAAGCAAATAGTTTTATCACTGAGATGTCTGCTTGTACTTTGTACCATACGTTTTGTTAGTGTTGGTAAAGATCTTCTGAATTATTTTTGACCATAAGCCCAACAATGGTGTGTACACATTGCAGGTGATTGTAGTGAGTGTGACTTCCTAGGAGCTGAGAATTGTTCATCACTAATTATCACAGCTGAGACCCAGAGCAGGTCTGGGGAACACTGGCAGTAAGTACTAGAAACATGTATGCTTTTGTTTGAACTTTTGTGGTTTTTTTTTTTATGAAAGGCAAATCCACTTTGCACTACAAGTGCACTTGAAATTGCACTGAAAGTGTACTTGTTGTGAGTCTGAGGGGTAGATCTGAAATGAGGGGGAAGCTCTGCTGATTTTATCATCCAATCATGTGCAAGCTAAAATGCCTTTTTTTTTTCCTTGCATGTCCCCCTCAGATCTACAGCGATTGCACTTCCAAGTGCAATTTCAAGTGCAGTTCGCACTTGTAGTACAAACATAGGTGTGTGCCAGGTGTGCCTAGGCACACCCTAATCCTGGAGTTGGCAACCCATCAATTGTGGACAGGTGACAGGTAATCCTTACTTGCCGACCCCCAGAACCTGGACAGGATAGGCGTCTGGAGTGGAAATTAAGGGACCGATCTGTATTTTCTTCTGCAGCAGCTGAAAGTAGGCTTCTCCTCCTCCTCTCGCTGATATTCAGCTGCCACTGGAGGAAAATTGGTACCAATATATGTCACCCCTCTTGTCCCAGTTCCTTTTCTTTCTGCTGCCCAGGTCCCCCTGTGTGTTCACCTGCCCCCCCCCCATTGTTTTAGGATGACGGGTGGGGAAGAGGCTGGTTAATATGTCACAAAGGCATATGTGTTGGAGCTTTGAGGTGTACACCCTAAGGCTCCATTCACACTAGCGTGTTTTTTGATGCATTTTGCAGAAATGCAGGGACATTTTTTAACATAGGTTCCTATGGAACATGTTCACATCAATGCATTTTTGTGCCTCTGCGTTTTTGGAAAGGGTCAGGGACTTTTTTTCATGCAAAATGCAGCGTTTTGCATGTAATAGAAGTCAATGGACCCGCATCCAAAACGCAAGTACCGCGTTTTTACCGCGATTTGCAACCACAATGTAAAAAAAAAAATGTAAAAAAAAAAAAATCTAATTGTGGTAAAAACGCGGCAAGCACGGCAAAAAGCACTGCAAAAATGCTCAAAAGCAAAATGCATAGATGTGAATCAAGCCTAATGCAATAGGCTGCGCACACCTATGAGTACAAAGTGGATGTGCCTTTCGTAAATAACCCCCATTGTGTCTTGTAAGTGAATTTCCTTACATCTGATGCATTGAAATAAATTTGAGGTATAATCAAATAGTTACATTTTGATACTGTTGAAAATCTTAATACAGGGAAGATATAAAAAAATAAAAAAGTCAAACTGGAGATGAAAAATAGTTTGATACAATGTTCTCTGTGCACACACTGTAAAATGAATACTGAATGTGACCTGAGATTTTCACATCTGAAGGATTCCTCATTTTAGAATTGACATGACAGTAGCTGAAATTGATTAATAAGAACTCCAAACACGGGTTAAAAGCAGATATCGGGATCAGTTCACGCTAAATGCGGTGCGAATTTGCGCCACATTTAAATCGCAAACCTGTTCATGCGTACTGATTGCGGAGTGTATGTTAAGTTAACGACACCCCACAATCCGTTTACAAAACGCAGCACGATTTGCAGAATCAGATTGCATGGTTGTGAACACCCGTGCAATCCGATTCTGTTGCGGACCAAAAAAAGTTTCCTGCATGAGTTCGAGGTCCGAATGCGATGGGAATTCAACCTTACAGTTTGGCTGAAATTCGCATTGCACAGACATCGCATTTGATCTGCACAGCAATGCAGTGCGAATCAAATGTGATTTCCGGCATCGCACTAGTGTCAATCGGCCCTTATTGCAATGTATGCAAGGCAATGAGCTGCTTTGTAATTCATTTTGAACAGCGCCTGATGAACACAATACCCTGCAGGTTGCAAATGTTAATAATCTGTGCACCGCGTCAAGAAAGTGTAGAACACGGCATCTTTGTTGCTTTTAGGCTTATTTAAAATCAAACCACTTTTCTTATTTTACCAAAAGAGTAGTTGACGCTTGGAATACACGTTCAGTAGAGGTAGCACGTTAGTCAATGTAAGTGGATGCAAACATGGATCTATACTCAAAAGTATAAGACAAAAAACGTAATAGGGCACTTGGTCTTTTTTCTGGCATTACTAGTCTATGTTAGATTCCGTAAAAATGCGCGCTCATAAATGCAACACGGTGTGAACCTGTCCTTGCTTTGTATCATAAACAATTGTCATACTTTTAATAAAAAAAGCCTTGGTAAACTCTCTGTTAAAAAAAAAAAAAAGCCTTGGTTGCATTTCAGTCCTGCTGATCTCTGAGATCCGCTTCCTGCGCTCCAGCACTGGTTGTATGGCATTTCTCACGGCTGGTTTCCTAATGCTAAGGCCGTGTTTGTATATGTTTTTAGCACTTTACTTTTTGGTTCTCACATTTATTTATATTTTTTTCCTTTTCCTCAAAAGTTTGGACTCTTTCATTGATCATTGTATTTTAATATGACCGTGGACTACAGCTTCAGGGAGCTATGATAGTGCAGTCCACCTTCATTTCAGCTGTCTACCCCAAGAGGGCTACCAACTGGAGGTGATTGTAAAGGCCCATTCACATGGGCAGCGTTAATTAGATCCTTAATGCATACATGAACTGAACTCAACTGTGCCCACTGTCCTGCGTATGGATTGTATTCACCTGTGTACATGTGCAGGGGCGGACTGACAACTCATGGGGCCCCTGGGCAATGGAAGATTATGGGGCCCCCAGGCAATGGAAGATTATGGGGCCCCCAGGCAATGGAAGATTATGGGGCCCCCAGGCAATCAGAGATTATGGGGCCACACAGTATACACACACAGTATACAATCACACAGTATACACAGACATGTATACACAGACATGTACACACAGTATACAATCACACAGTATACACAGACATGTACACACAGTATACACAGACATGTACACACAGTATACACAGACATGTACACACAGTATACACAGACATGCTTCTATTGGCTGAGAAGGTACTGGAGAGGTGGGGCAGCTATAATCTCTGGATTTTTAGACCAAAAGGATGTCGGTAAGGGACGTTTCAGAAACAGATGTAAAAAAAAAAAAAAGATTTTTACATTCTGTCCCTGGTTTTACTGAGGCTGCCAACCCTGATGGGGCCCCCTAGTGGCCTGGGGCCCTCGGGAAGTGCCCGAATGGTCAGTCCGCCCCTGTACACGTGTAAACATTTACTTGCGCACAGTGTTTAGTATAAATACACCATTGGCCCTGAGTACTGAAGACCCGACCCTAGGTGGCAGGAGCTAGCAAAAGGGTACATTTGTGCTGTATGTCATGTCAGCACAAATATGAGTACAGTGAAAGGACAAAAATTGACATAAGTTCTCGCTGCCAGCAAGATGCTACATAAACTGGATCTGTGTGTATGTGCCCTTATGGGCAGTTCACAGCACATGCAGTCCAGTGCATTTTTTTTCTGTATCAAAAACGCATGTAAAGTAGGTTCTATGGTTTCCAATGGCATAGATCACACTTTCAGTTCCAGAAAAAAAAAATAGAACATGCTGAGTTCTTCCTGCAGTGGATTGTACTGGAACACAGTAAAACCCATCAAAAATGCACCGGAATGCACTTGAACACATCAAAAATGCATCTAAAACGCACTGGAACCAAGTACAGTGGGGAAAAAAGAATAAAGCACCTGGAATGCATCTAGAAATGCACCAAAAACTTGTTAAAAACGCACACATGCAGAAACCCATCCGGAACGGATCTGGAGGGCGTTTTTGTGGTGTGAACCAGCTCTCAAGCCAGGGGTACTCAACCTTTGGAAAAGCGAGGGCCGCTTAAAATTGTAACTTCCACTTTAAGTGTTGGTGACCCCCTGACATGCCATTTTTTTGGGGGGAGGGGGGCGGATTCCCCTTTTTTTTTTTTTTTTGTTTTTTTTTTAGAGACATCCAGCTCCCACTTTCTCCCCGGGGTCCACGGCGCTGGAAGGAAGTTCACCTCTCCTCCTCCCTCCCTGAAATCTTCTGGGACACGTCACAGATCCCAGAAGATTGCCCGGCCATTCACAGCTCGCAGCGCGTGCCCGGCTGTGCAGCCACAGCCAGGAGCCCACAGTTACAATGCCAGTGTTCTGTCAAGAAGTGCCCCCCAATCGAACAGTGCCGGTATGTACTGCACGTACGGAACAGCTGATTTGCCGATCAGCTGGGCTGACGTAACCAGGGCGCATGCGCACATCGTAGGAGGTAGCTCTCGATGGGAGATACCATTTCACAGGCACAATTTCAACCTATACAAACAGCGGGGGAGACCATAGTTTTCAGATTGTGCATCGCTGCTGCTGGAGGGCGGCTAGTGGATGTGTTGAAGAGCTGGTTTTGTCTGTGTTGCAACCCACCCTTCACATAAACCGGCCATTCAACACAACAAACCCTCCCTGCAACACTGACGATACCGGACCAACAGCACACTGTAAAGCCACCCCGCAACAGCGAGGCACAATGTAAGAACTACGGTCTCTCCCCACTGTTTGTATAGGTTTCAATTGTGCCCGCGAAATGGCATCTACCATCAAGAGATGCCTCCTATGATGTGCGTTTGCGCCCTGATCACGTCTCTCCAACTGATCGCCAAATCAGCTGAAGTGCAGCTCCGCCCTGCGCATGCACGGGCACCATAGGCGTCGCCAGGGTGTGGCTATGGAGGCTGGAGCCCCGAATGTGGAGCCCATAGCCCCAAGTCTCGGCGGGTTGCGGTTGCAGCATTGGAGGAGAGAAGAGTGGGCGGGTCGTGGCTGCGGCGGGCGGCATTGGAGGTGGAGGTGAGACGAGCGGGCGGGTCGCGGCTGCAGCCGGTGGCATTGGAGGTGGAGGAGAGACGAGCGGGCGGGTCACGGCTGCGGCGGAGGAGAGACGAGCGGGCGGGTCGCAGACCTAGCAACGCCCCTGGCGGGCACTTTTCATTGGGGGGCACTTCTCGACAGAACATCGGCGCTGCAAAGAGAGAAGAGGGAGAGGAGTGGGGCTTCATTCGCCCACCTCGCTGGACCGTGGGACAGGTGAGTGTCTGTTTATTAAAAGTCAGCAGCTATACTTTTTGTAGCTGCTGATTTTTAAATAGATGGAACTCGGCTTTAAGTGATTTGGTAACCGGTTGTGGGCCACAATTGAATGAAATGATTCAGAGTTTTAAATTTTTTTTTTTTGAATAGCATAATGAACATCCCCCCCCCCCCCCCACAGCCACTGAATGCCGGTGGGAGGTAGTGAAGGAGAAACCAAATTTCAGCAATTGCAGGGACCTGGCCTGCAGTGTTCTTGGGCCTTAGCACCCAGGCGGTAGATTTTTTATTTTTTATTTTTTTTTCCTGACCCCACCCGACCAGCTAAAAGTGGTGATCCCTACTACACAATGGAGCAATTGACTCCCTATGGTGTGAGCTACACAAGAAGCATACAGTAGCTCACACAATTGAGGCATTTTGTGTTAATTCTTGCATAATCTCTACAATAAACAACTTATTTTACACAACAGGTGGACATTTGTTCTCTCCCTTTATCGATTGATTGCTACACTTACCACCTGATTATGTTTGCGGAATGGAAAATGACCTATAGAGTCATGTAGGGGTGGGTGGGATTGTGTACAATAAGGATGAGAGGAGGGATATTGACTAAACTGATTTCACCCTCAAATTACAGATTTCACTCATTCTGCTACTTAGTAACCCCTGTCAGTTTTAATTTTTTTCCTTTTTTTTGTGCCACTTGTGTGGAGATTTTCCTTCACTTTCTGTCCCATAGCCAAAACAGGAAGTGAGAGGAAATTCCTCCACAGTGAGGGAAGCCTGGGTGTCTCCATTGGAAGACTTTTTTTCCATTACTGTTCTGGTGACAACTCAAAATCTGGGATTTTCATTCACTTTTGGAAATAACAGTAAACAGGACACGTAAGGAGGGTGAGGGCCAGGTCACACCATGTGCAGTCTGGCAAGGTTTGTTTTTTTTCTGCATCAAAAACGCATGGATAGGTTATTTGGTGTTCAATGGCGTAGTCCCCCCCCCCCCCCCCCCCCCATGTGCGGTCAGTTCCAGAAAAAGTAGAACATGCTGCATTTTTTCTGAACTGTACTGGAACGCGGTCAGCCCAGGTTCACACGGAGCTGGGGGAATGAAGCTGTGCGAGTTCAGCTGAACGCACACGATTTCACTCCCGCATGTCAGTCCCGATTTTGGCCGCGATTTCCCAGACACCTGTGCGGGTTAGTACAGAAACTACTTTTTGAAAATTGGTGCGGTGCCGCAAATGCAGCGTCGCAACCGATTAGGACGGTGCCATTTCCAGCAATTGCCGCTGATTTGACATGCGATTTGACATGTCAAATCGCATGTCAAAATGCACCAATGTGAACCAGGGATAAAAAATGCATAAAAACGCACCGCAACGCACCTAAACACACCAAACATGTCCTTATTTAAAGTGGAACTGCAGTATTTTTTTCATCTTTCCATCTATTAAATCTGCTCTTGTTTGTTTTAACTTTGGATAGTAAAAAGAAAAAAAAAAAAAAAGAGAGAAATTCTGCCAGTAAATACCTTCACCGCTTCACGCAGATATACTGTGGCAAAAGGGGATATACAGGCAGAATAACATACCTGTACATGGCCCTTTAAGAGGCAGCTTGCGGGCGGGCATGTGCCACCCGGGAGCTCCAGGATCGCTGTCTCGATGTCTGCGGGGATACCCGCGATCGTCTCACAGTGAGGAAGAACCAGGAGGTGCTAATGTAAACAAACATTTCCCCGTTCTGCCTAGTGACACTGTCAATGATCACAGCTCCTTGTAATCAGGAGCGGTGATCAGTGACGTGTCACATGCAGCCCCCCCCCCCCAGTTAGAATCACTCCCTAGGACACACTTAACCCCTACAGCGCCACCTAGTGGTTAACCCCTTCACTGCCAGTCACATTTTTACAGTATTCAATGCAAGTTTTTAGCATTGATCACTGCATTAACCACATGCCGACCGGGTCATAGCCGAAAGATGGCTATAGCGCGGTCGGCTTATTCTGGGTGGACGTCCTCCCAGAACCTTGGGGCGCACACTCAGGAACATCCGTGACGTATCACGGATAACGGTAAATGGCCGCTGATACCGGCCGTTTACCACATGATCGATCCGTCAAATGACGGAGCGATCACATGAAACAAACAGGCGTCACGTCATGACGCCGGTTCCTCCCTCCCCTCTCTGTACCGATCGGTACAGTGAGAGGGGAGAAGCTGAGAGGGGGAGAGATGGGACCAGCGCTGTGGGCTGGATGTGTAGTGCCCACAGCGCTGGTCAGTGATAGCACTGTGCAATACTCTGCCACCACTCTGCCAGCACTCTGCAATACATTTTAATAGAAACAAACAATTTTTTGATTTATAGCGCAAAAAATAAAAAACCCAGCAGTGATTAAATACCACCAAAAGAAAGCTCTATTTGTGAGAAAAAAAGGAGAAAAAATTCATTTGGGTACAGTGTTGCATGACTGAGTAATTGTCATTCAGAGTGTGAGCACCGAATGCTGAAAATTGGTCTGGTTAGGAAGGGGGTTTAAGTGCCCAGTGGGTAAGTGGTTAATGACAATGGTCCCAAAAATGTGTCAAAATTGTCCGATGTGTTCGCAATAGTGTCACAGTCATGATAAAAATCGCTGATCGCCGCCATTACTAGTAAAAAAAATAAAAATAAATTATCAATAAAAATTACATAAAACTATCCCCTATTTTGTAGACGCTATAACTTTTGCCCAAACCAATCAATAATCGCTTATTGTGATTTTTTTTTTTTTTAAACGAAAAATATGTAGAAGAATACGTATCGGCTTAAACTGAGGAAAAAAAATATGTTTTTTTATATATTTTTTGGAGATATTTATTATAGCAAAAAGTAAAAAATAATGTTTTTTTTTCAGAATTTTCGCTATTTTTTTTGTTTATAGCGCAAAAAATTAAAACCGCAGCGGTGATCAAATACCACCAAAAGAAAGCTCTATTTCTGGGAAAAAAAGGAATTGAAATTTTGTTTGGGAGCCACGTCGTACGACCGCGCAATTGTCAGTTAAAACGACGCAGTGCCGAATTGCAAAATGTGCCAAATGGTTCGGGGGCTGAAGTGGTTAAACAGCCCACTTCCTGTTTCTTGTCCGGTGATTAGCCTAGGCTTATGACATCATACACTGTTCTCTCTCCCACTCTCGTGAGAATTTGCCAGGAAGGCAGGGGGCTGAGTCATAAGAGGGCCAATGAGAGCTGCAGAGCTGGAGGTGCACCTGTGTAAATCCAGGAAGTGAACAGGCAGCAGCTTCAGCTGTCAACAGTTAAAATGGCTGCAGCCAGACTCGGTGGAAGGAGATTTCTGCAGCATATGTTTAGCAAGTACAGAATCACAGTATATAGAAAATAATATGCAAAGTGGTTGGAGGGAAGCTTCAGAATAGCAAAGATGTTTTTATTACAAATTATGTGCACAGACTGCAGTTACTCTTTAAGGTGAAGAAAAAAAGCGAGGGGGGAACACACCGGAACGTGTCAAAAACACACATGCAGAAAAGCATCCGGACTGCGTCTCTATGGTGTGAATTGGGCCTGAATTTCCCTAACAGAGGCACAATCAGCAATAAAAACCCGACAGGTGTTCTAATCCCTCTCCACGCTATCCAAAATGTAGAAAAAAAAAAAAAAAAAAGCGCCTTTAGTTATAGGTATAGAAAAGACCGATGGTCAAATACCTGAGGCAGCTTAAAGTGGGGGAACACCCTTAAAAAAAAAAAAAGCATTAATATTCTTGAGAAAAATATTTTTTACCTGATCCGAAATCCCTGTTGCTAGGCAGTCTTCCTAATCTGCCTCCTTCCTACGCTGCGGTGATCTTCATTCTTCTGTCCTCTGCCGTGTTGTCTTCTGGGTAATGGGGCGCGATGTGTTATGGGAACTGTGTGTTCCCTAACACAGCGCGTCCCATTCACAAAGCGCTATGCGACTCGCGCATGCGCAGTAGGAAACGGGCAGTGAAGCCATAGTCTTCGCTGCCTGTTTCCCTCACTGAGGATGGCGGCGCTGGGACCGGAGCGCCGAGGGACATCTCGGCCTCCACGACCGACATCGCGGGTGCCCTGGGAGGGTAAGTGTACTTATTAAAAGTCAGCAGCTACTTTTTTTTTTTTTTTTTTTTTTTTTAGCTGACTTTTTAAAAAAAAAACATTTTTTTAGCTGAAACACCGCTTTAAGGCCCCTTTCACACTGGGGCGGTTTTCAGGCGGTACAGCGCTAAAAATAGCGCCTGTACAGTGCCTGAAAAAAACGGCCCCATTCACTCCAATGTGAAAGCCGGCGGGCTTTCACACTGGAGCGGTGCGCTAGCAGGACGGTAAAAAAAGTCCTGCTAGCAGCATCCTTGGAGCGGGATAGGAGCGGTGTGTTCACCGCTCCTACCCATTGATTTCAATGGGACACCGCGGTAATACCGCGGGGGATTTTAACCCTTTTTCGCCCTCTCGCGGGGGGTAAAACCGCCCCCGCGAGCGGTCGAATACCGCGGCTAAAACGACGGTAAAGCAGCGCTAAATATAGCGCTGCTTTACCGTCGCCGCGGCTCCCGCCCCAGTGCGAAAGGGGCCTAAGGGGTAGTTTATAAATGGCTTTGCGTGGCATAGTGGGACCTTATACTCAGACCTCTGTACCCATCTGCCTTTGGGACATGCCAAATATTGATCTCTAGAAATGAACGAAATGCATCAGTGTCAATGCCAAAGGTGAAATGAAGGTGGCATTTGGTGTTTTTATGGGTACAATGGACTTTAACCCTTTTGCTGCCAGGGCCGTTTTTGTACACGCATTTGAAAAATAATTTTAGGCCTGAAGATTAGTTAAAACCCCCAAACATTATATACACACGTGTGACAGCAGGGAGGGTGGGTCTCAATGCCCACACATCACACATATGCCTCAGGGGTTATCCAAAAAAAAAAAAATATAAGTTCTACTTAAAAGAAAACTAAATACCTTTTATACTTTGTGCAGTTATGGTGTCTCATAGCCAAATGAGGAAGTGAGAGGAGTGTTGTTTGTAGAGAGCAGGGTCTGCCCAGTGATTCTGGAAACATCCTGGACTCTGTGTCCTGGGATTGGTTACCTGTGGAGAGCTGCAGGTGTCCTCTCAGCCAATCCCAGGACAAGAGCTGGAAGGCGGGAATTTCTGAGGTAACGGCTGTGGCCTGGAGTTGTGAGGTGAGTGGGGGACTTCCCATTGTAGTGGCCCACCTGGGCTGAGGTGGACAATGGGCCCCGGGTTGGTGATCTCACAGGAGTTTAGTACAGGAATGGCAGTGCCTTGGTGTGAAATGGTGGATTGTTCTGACAAGGTATGATGTACCTGCAATGCCACACTTAGCCCTGCTGAGCCCAACCACTTCAATACTGGGCACTTTCCCTCCTACCTGCCCAGGCCAATTTTCAGCTTTGTCACACTTTGAATGATAATTGCACAGTCATGCCACGCTGCACCCAAACAACATTTTTTTTTATAAGTTTGTTCCCACAAATAGAGCTTTCTTTTGTTGGTGTTTGATCACCACTGGGGTTTTTTATTTTTTGCACTTCAAATTAACCACTTTCAGCCCGGACCATTTTGCTGGCCAAAGACCAGACCACTTTTTGCCATTCGGCACTGCTTCGCTTTAACTGACAATTGCGCGGTCGTGCACCGTGGCTCCCAAACAACAAAATTTTTTTTACCCACAAATAGAGCTTTCTTTTGGTGGTATTTGATCACCTCTGCGGTTTACATTTTTTGCGCTATAAACAAAAAAAGAGCGACAATTTTGAAAAAAAAAACACATTATTTTTTACTTTTTGCTATAATAAATATTCCCCAAAACTGTATAAAAAAAACATTTTTTTTCCTCAGTTTAGGCCGATACGTATTCTTCTACATATTTTTGGTAAAAAAAAATCGCAATAAGCGATTATTGATTGGTTTGTGCAAAAGTTATAGCGTTTACAAAATAGGGGATAGTTTTATGGCATTTTTATTAATAATTAATTTTTTTACTAGTAATGGCGGCGATCCGCAATTTTTCTATTGTGACTGCGACATTATGGCGGACACATCGGACATTTTTGACACATTTTTGGGACCATTGTCATGTATACAGCAATCAGTGCTATACAAATGCACTGATTCCTGTGTAAATGACACTGGCAGTGAAGGGGTTAACCACTAGGTGGCAGTGCAGGGGTTAAGTGTGGCCTAGGGGCGTGTTTCTAACTGTGGGGGGGCATGGCTGTGTTTTACACATCACTGATCTCTGCTCCAATCACAGGGAGCAGAGATCAGTGACACTGTTGCTAGGCAGAACGGGGAGATGCTTGTTTACTTTAGCATCTCCCCGTCCATGGGACCTGAAATCCGACTCATGGAGGTCCCGACCGGCGGCGCGCATGCAAATTTAAAGGGACGTACCTGTACGCCCATTTGCCTGTCTGTGCCATTCTGCACACGTACATCTGTGAGCCCTGGTCGGAAACTGGTTAAAAAGATCGATTTTTTTTTTTTTTTTTTTTTTTTTTTAACAATTTTCTGTTAGACCCCTTTCACACTAAGGCGCTTTTCAGCAAAAAAAAGTGCCTAAAAAGCTCATGAAAACCTATTTTCGTTAAAATCAATGAATGCTTTCACACTGAGGCAGTGTGGTGAAAAAAGGAAAGATCATTTTTAACCGCTTCCCGACCGGCGCACGACGGTGTACGTCGGCAGAATGGCACGGACAGGCATAAGGGCGTATATATAAGTCCCTTTTTAAAATGCCGCCATGCCATCGGGAGCGCGCCGGTCGGGACCCCCGTGAGGCCGGTCACCCGCGATCGTCTCACGGGAAGGCTGAACGGGGAGATGCGGAAATAAACAGCATCTCCCCGTTCTGCCTAGCAACGCCGATCTCTGCTCCCTGTGATTGGAGCAGAGATCAGCATTCACTAGCCGACAGCCACGCCCCCCCACAGTAAGAAACACACCCCTAGGCATACTTAACCCCTACACTGCCACCTCCTGGTTAACCCCTTCACTGCCAGTGTCATTTACACAGCAATCAGTGCATTTGTATAGCACTGATTGGTCCCAAAAATGTGTCAAAAATGTCCGATGTGTCACCCATAATGTCGCAGTCACAATAAAAATCGCTGATCGCCGCCATTACTAATAAAAAAAAATTATTAATAAAAATGCTATAAAACTATCCCCTATCTTGTAAACGCTATAACTTCTGCGCAAACCAATCAATAATCGCTTATTGTGATTTTTTTTTTTTTTTTTTTTTTTTTTACCAAAAATATGTAGAAGAATACGTATCGGCCTGAACTGAGGAAAATAAAAAAATGTTTTTTTATATATTTTTGGGGGATATTTATTATAGCAAAAAATAAAAAATAATGCGTTTTTTTTTTCAAAATTGTCGCACTTTTTTGTTTATAGCGCAAAAAATAAAAACTGCAGGGGCAATCAAATACCACCAAAAGAAAGCTCTATTTGTGGGGAAAAAAAGGACGTCAATTTTGTTTGGGAGCCACGTCGCACGACCGCGCAATTGTCAGTTAAAGTGACGCAGTGCCGAATCGCAAAAAGGGGCCTGGTCCTTTGGCTGCAAATTGGTCCGGTCTGAAAGTGGTTAATAACATTCAATTACAATATGATTAGTGTCGCAATTGTATATGCTATATTATTTTTTTTTTAAATTGCTATTTCCCCCCCTGAAAGTGAAGTTACCCTTCTTCTAGAGTGCAAAATGATTGCCCTTCTTCTGGTGAGGCAGGGTGGTGAAAAAACTCCCCTCTCCATTCAAATGAATGAAAAGCTCTGCAAAAGTGCTCAGTGTTTTACTGGCAGTTTACAAGTGCCTCGGTGTGAAAGGTGTCTTAGGCTACTTGCAGACTGGGGCGGCCGTTGGTGGTAAATCGGCGCTATTTTTAGCGCCGCTTTATTGTAGTTTTAGCGGGGCGGTTTTAACCCCCGCTAGCGGACGAAAAAGGGTTAAAACTGCCCGCAAATTGCCGCTGCCCCATTGTTTTCGATGGGCAGGGGGCGCTTTTGGAGCGCTGTATATACACCACTCTTACAGCGCTGCAAAGATGCGGCTTGCAGGACTTTTTTTTTACCATCCTGCAAGGGCACCGCCCTCGGGCTCTCACACTGGAGATACAGGAGAGGCTCTTTACAGTCGCTATGCCGGCGCTATTTTTAGCGATGTAGCGCCTGTAAAGCGCCTCAGTGTGAAAGTCTGAGGAGTCGGAAGTCTAGCTCTTTCCACACCCCATTCACAGCTCCCTGTAAGACCCCCTTTCACACAGGGACACTTTTCAGACGTTTTAGCGCTAAAAATAGTGCCTGTAAAACACCTCCCATGCCACCCCAGTGTGAAAGCCAGAGTGCTATCCCACTGGGGCGGTGCGCTTGCAGGACGGGAAAAAAAGTCCAGCAAAAATCAGCATCTTTGGGGCGGTGCAGGAGCCCTGCCCATTAAAATAAATGCTGCTTTACAAGGTGGTGGGTTAATGTTGTCACTCTGAAATCGTAAGTTGTATGGCTACCATGCTGATGTATATGTATATGATTTCCTGAGATAAAAAAAAAATAAAAAATAAAAAAGCATGTACTTTTAAAAAGGGTATTTTAGCAACATATTTATTTTTAAAGGCCAAACTTTTTTTTTTTTTTTTTTTTTAAGAGGCGGGGCATTAGAACACCTGTTTTTATTGCTGTCTGTGTCCTCATTAGGGAGATTCGCCCTCTATTTGTCACCAGGAAAATAATAGAGGGGCAATTTTCCAATGTGGACACTATAGGGGTTGAGTTACTAAAACTGGAGAGTGCAAAATCTGGTGCAGCTTTGCAAATTAACCAATCGGCTTCAAGGTTTTTTTTTTTTTTTTTGTCAAAGCTTAATTGAACAAGCTGAAGTTACCGTATATACTCGAGTATAAGCCGAGTTTTTTTGGCACATTTTTTTTGTCCTAAAATTCCCCCCCCCCTCGGCTTATACTCGAGTCAAGCACTTTTCTGCAGAAAAAAATGACATTTTCCGACCGACTTTGTGGCCCCGTATCTCTGGGCCACTTGGTGCATATTTGGTGTGCAAACCCAGTGGAACGAACACTACAACATATCCAAATTTGGGGTTCCTAGCACTAAGTGGCCCAGAGATACAGGGCCCCAAAGTCAGCCAACTGTGTCCATCTGCAGCAATGTCATTTCGGGACCCTTTGGCCAATTTTGGCTGCAGCTAGGGGGCACAGGGGAACCTATAAGGGAACCCTTAACTACCAAGTTTGAAGTTCAGGGGACCTATGGCTGCAAATGGGCACAGTGAGGCTGCAAATGGGCACAGTGAGGCTTCATATGGGCACTGCAAATGGGCATTGTTGACCCTCTTTTCCACTTCCAGTAGCTGCGCATTTCTCACCCTAGGCTTATACTCGAGTCAATAAGTTTTCCCAGTTTTTTGTGGTAAAATTAGGTGCCTCGGCTTATATTCGGGTCGGCTTATACTCGAGTATATACGGTATAAGGCTACAATCATTTTGCACTCTAGAAGAAGGGTAACTCCACTGTCGGGGGGGGGGGGGGGGAAATAGCAATTAAAGAAAAAATAATATAGCGTATACAATTGCGACACTAATCATATTGTAATTGAATGTTATTAAAAATTAACTTTCCTTTTCAATCTGCAGCAGCTGTAATTTTCTGTAAAATGAAATACAATATGGCTACCTAGAGGTGTTCTGTACACAGAATGTGTACAGTCCGCTCCCAAGAAACCTAATTTCCTGCTTGTTTGATTGGCTCACTGATTTTCCCAGAAGTCTGCACTAAGACCCCTTTCACACTGGGGTTTTTTTTTAGGTGTTTTTCAGGCGCTTTAGTGTTTAAAAAAAGTGCCTGTAAAGTGCCTGAAAGAAGCCTCATCTGCAATTCCAATGTGAAAGCCCGAGTGCTTTCAAACTGAGGCGCTGCGCTGGCAGGGCGTCAAAAAAAGTCCTGTAAGCAGCTTCTTTGCAGCTCCTTTGGAGCGGTGAATGCACCGCTTCTAAAGCTTCCCTTCCTATTGAAATCAATGGGAAGCGCCTGCAAAGCGCTTTTGGCAGCGGCGCTTTGAACCCTTTATTTGGCCACTA
The DNA here is from genome assembly GCA_028564925.1 of Lithobates sylvaticus. Classification (NCBI taxonomy): domain Eukaryota; kingdom Metazoa; phylum Chordata; class Amphibia; order Anura; family Ranidae; genus Lithobates; species Lithobates sylvaticus. The sequence goes on along the minus strand of CM053035.1, from coordinate 179,273,098 downwards.
GCGGGGGTTAAAAGTGCCCCGCTAGCGCTCGAAAAACGCTGGCAAAGCGCTGCTAGTTTAAGCGCGTTTTACCAGCGTTTTTCGTGCGCTGGCAGTGTGAAAGGGCTCTTGGGCTTTCACATTGGGATTGTAGATGAGGCTTCTTTCAAGCGCTTTACAGGCGCTTTTTTTTAACGCTAAAGCGCCTGAAAAACGCCTGAAAAAACGCCCCAGTGTGAAAGGGGTCTAAGATACAAGTCAGATTTCAGGCATCCCCTGCAACAAAAATTTCATTTTTGGTGAGATATTCCCAATAGTTAATCGCATCTAAAGGGATGCAAGCCCAGCAGCTTTCCTCATTAGTGCCCTTAAGGTGCTGCAGCTGATTTGATAACCACTCCCATTAGATTTACTTTCCACATGGACACAGGCAAACGCACATGGATTTCTTCAGAATAACAAAAGGTAGAAATCTGCAACAACGTTTGTTAAAATCATTGCAATGTACATCGATCACCCAGAGGGGAATGTTTTTTTTTTTTTCTCAACAAAAGTTACTCTTTAATTAAATCAAACCCTATGGGTCAGAAAGTGAAGAAAAATCTCTCCAATGTAACACAGATGGCAAAAAAAAAAACAGACGGGTCCCTTAGGCCCCTTTCACACCGAAGCATGTGAAAAAAAAGCAGGTCCTTTCACTATAGTGTGAAATCCGGCGGGCTTTCACACTGGAGCGGTGCGCTAGCAGGACGGTAAAAAAAAGTCCTGCTAGCAGCATCTTTGGAGCGGTGAAGGAGCGGTGTATTCACCGCTCCTACCCATTGAAATCAATGGGACAGCGCGGCAATACCGCCGGCAAAGCGCCACTGCAGCAGTGCTTTGCGGGGGGTTTTAACCGTGGCTAAAATGACGGTAAAGCAGCGCGAAATATACGCCCGCACCGCCCCAGTGTGAATCAAGCCTTACTCCCTAATCCAAAATGTAAAAAAGAATTGCCTTCAGTTTGCAGCTGTAATGTAATCACTATTCATTTTCTCAGCCATCAGATCAGAAGAGATGCAAGGAAAGAAATTGCAAGAAACGAGAACCGCACTGAAAAAACCCTATTCTGCTCTATCTGCTCCTGAGGATTAGCATAGGTTAGAGGTAAGCCATAATTAATACTTTTTAATTTATGAATGTATCTTTGCAGATAATATTACAAAATCAATATATTTTATTGCTTTGTGAACAGACTTGGGTGTATTTCCAGCAGGGCAGTTTTCCTATAAGGCACACTTCGCTCGTGCCTATAGCCAACACCTGGCGAGGGGCACCTGAAACGGCCAGGACCAGCTGTCATTTTCACCAGCTGAGTCCCACTGTGTGTAACAGGAGTGCTGACAGAATTGACAGCCCAATGTAACTATGGGTACATTGATTGCCTAGCCCCTGAAGCAATCCAGAGAGGGGGTGTATGGGGCTGTGAAAGGGGGGGGGGGGGCAGAGCAGCATTTGTCTTTTGGTTCAGTACTAATGAGGTATGTTGGGCTGGTGACCCTAAATGGAAATACTTCACCATACAGCAGGACCAACGTTGGGTAGGGGCATACTGGGCAATTCCCCAGGGCCTTAACACTTTCCAAGGCCCCAGTTGGGAGAAGCTTTAATGCTGTGAATATGAGGCCCCTACTTCATATTCACCCAGGGTCCCATTGGTTACATTTATTAAATATTTTCCTCCTAGTCTTCTCTAGAATTGTTACATTGCATTTTGTGTTACAAAGACATACAGCATGCATTTCTATGCTTCTTAGCTCAACCTAGTGGCCATAATGTGGAATTTTACAATTGCTTTTAAAATAACATTCGTTCAAAAGGAGAAGTCCAGTTCACACAGAACAAATGTACATGCCCATTCGCTGGACAAATGGTTATACAAGTGTTTTCATAAGTGGACCCCATTTTCATAAATAGACAAATGGCTATACAAATGTTTTCAGAAATGGACCCCATAGTCTTCATGACCTCAAAGTACACTTAAACAGACATTCTTATAATGTGGGTGTGATCATGGTATTTGATTTAGCAATTTTTATTGGTTGGTTTTTAAACTGTAAAAATAAAGTTAGGTTTGTTTATTCTCAGAACTTGGCTAATTTGTGGATACTGATGGGAATTTTGATACAGTATAATGTTATCCATACAGAGGTAGCCACGTCTCGAAGGGTTACATAGGTACAAGTTTTAAGTCCTTATAATTAATAACCAGCAATAATACTGTATATTCAAGTGAAATTTCGACTTTCCATCTTGTTTTAGTTCTGCTTTAGTTTGGTAATGATGAATCTCGATTGCATTTTAATAACCACGTCTGTTCTTCATTAAATCGTGGATTGAGCCCGCAGTTCAGTTTTCACAGGAAATTCACTTCAGGATATGAAAATAACTTTATTTACATTTTTGTTTTGCAATGCAAAGAGTAACAGATATCAGTACAAAGGTAAAAAGCCAAAATGTACAAAACGCTCAGATTAGAAAAATAACTGAAAAAAAAAAAAACCCATCTGTACAAAATTCAATTCTGTAAGAAAAAGAAACAAAAATGCATTTCTGTGACCGAGGTCTACTCGTTAGTTTATAAGCTTTGTATATATCTTAACTTCTGAGGGAGCTGCTTCTGCCCACAGCAAGTCAGTTCATTATATGAAATATAGGAAAATAATTCATAATTTATACAGTAAAATTGTCCCGTTACTCGTGAATGCTGTACTGACAAACGCTCAGCGTTTGTGAATCGCTCGGGGTGGGGAATCTCGTTACTATATTGGTCCCACCTCAATATCTTCTGTCCGTTTTTTTTTTTGTTTGGTCCTTTGTTCAAACATTAAGAAAAGTCTGTTGGATGAAATAGTGAACACAAAATACAGGGATACAAGGAATAACAGGTCTGCTACATGGAAGGAAGGAAAACATTTTGATACAAGGATTCATTTCGGTCATTTTAAAATCTTTTTGGCAAACTGCATTTTATTTTTTATATTAAACCACACATATTGCAATTGGCACCAGGAGCTCATGGCTTGTCTTCCCAATTTCATAGATTTGGTGGATGTGTTTGGTAGCGCTGGACTAATATAAATTAAGGGATAATTTATGTAGATCCAAAAGTTAGTCCTCTTGTGATGAGGTAAAACTACAATAAAGGCACAGTGAAAAATGACCTAATTGTGATCTTAGGCTGCTGTCTCTCCAATGGTTGTAAACGGTGTGCTTTTAGGCATAAAGTTAGCAGTGCCTGGTACAAACGGTCAAACAGCTAAAAACTTATATTGAATTGAAAAGTTTATCTAAAAAATAGAACCAACACGTTTCAGGGGAAGTGCTTCACCCTTTTTCAGGGCCTAACTGTATGGTTCATACTTGACTCCAGACAAGATTGTTTTAAAATGGCTGCTTTGAGGGTATAATCTGAGGTAATGGTGTATCCATGTGAGGATGAAAATGACTTTGGTCTTTTCAGCCTTAGAACAGATATTTTAACAAACCTTGCCCTGGTCTGGTTTACACCACAATTTCTAAAACGTTCTGGTGTGTTTTTTGATACGTTCCAGTGTCCCCCCCCCCTTTTTTTTTTTCTTCATCGCAATTGAGGACATCTGTGTTCTGGTGCGTTTTTTAAGCATTTTACCACTTTCCATATGCGATCTATCCAGAAAGGAAAATGCAACAAGTTCTACTTTTGACTGCACTGGAACGCACTGCACTGCACTAGGGCCCCCCATGTTAAACATTGTTCATGTGTTTTTGATGCTGAATAAAAATGCATTGGATTGCATCTGGTGTGAACCAGCCCTAAGTACAAACCATATGGTTAAGCCCTGAAGAAGGGAAGGCCATCGAAACGCACTTTTTTTATTTATTTTTTATTCAATAAACAAATTCTTGTGAATTTGCCCTTTTTTCAGTGTCTCTCTTCTATTGTAGAGATTTTTGTAGTGTCAGCTTGATTACTGCAGTGCTGTGACCTCAGAATTAGCAGGAAGTGTATGTGAAAGATTTGTTTTTGCATTGTGGATGGAGTAGAAAAATGTTAGACCCTTTGGTAGGTTTTTATTACTGGGGAGATTCATTTTCTCTATCTGTACTGGTGACCATTGTCGCCAAAAAGGTGATGGGTAATCCAGAATTTTACAGCTGTCACTATAACATGATTAGAGGGAAATCTACCAATGGGGACTTGTTCTGGTGACAGCTGGGATTTCCCTTCATGTTTTGGAGATTTTTTTCTCACTTCCAGGCTAAAATTCCAGGATAGAAATTGAAGTGTAATCTCCCCAACGGGTAACAGATGGCAAAGAGAAATACAATGTTTTTTTGACCCTTTTCCACTCTATTAAAAACCAAAAGAACAAAGTTTGGATATACATACAATTTAACCTAATCCAGTGCTGTGCACAAGAGCAACGGATCTCTCTACTCTCTACCTCTTTGTAGGCTCAGAGACAGCAGTGGGAGCCATTGGCTCCCGCTGCTGTTAAACACAGCCAGTAAAGAGGAAGCAGGGGGCAGGGCCAGGACACACAGCACGGCTCGGGAGCCCACATGGATTGCTATGGTAGGCACTTGGTAGGGGGAGGGGCCTAGAGCGCGAGTGGGGGACTCGAAAAGAGGAGGATTGGGCTGCTCTGTGCAAAACCATTATACAAAGCAGGTAAGTATAACATGCTTAATGCTATATGGGTTTACAATCACGTTTTACACTGACTTTAAGCACCTCCTGTATCTGTAAAACCTTGGATTGAGAGTAACTTGGTTTGAGAGTGTTTTGCAAGACAAGAAAAAATGTTTTGATAAATTCTAACTTGATAAACGAGTGATGTCTTGATATACAAGTAGCGTCATGTCACAACTGAGTATAAAAGAGAAGAGAGGCGCCTCTAAGTGTAGCAATGTGGTTACATTTAATGAAGGTACAACATTTGGCAACTCACATGGTTGATGATTAAAAGAGGCACATCTAAGTATGCAGGCATCTGGGGTAAAGCTGTCCACATAGACCGTCCTCTGCATCGCCATTGACGTATTATCTTCCACGCTGAGCTCCACGAGCGGTTCAAGCCTCGCTTTCTGATCGCTCTACTGCAGGGTAGTCTTCCCGGTCACGATTGAAGACTGACAGCGGTGAAAGCCAGCGGTACGGGGGATGATCTATGTGGACAGCTTTACCCCGGATGCCTGCATACTTAGATGTGCCTCTTTTAATCATCAACCATGTGAGTTGCTAAATGTTGTACCTTCATTAAATGTAACCATATTGCTACACTTAGAGGCGCCTCTCTCCTCTTTTATACTCTGTAGTTCCTGCTGGATTTTGCTTCTAATCCCCTTGTGGAGGCTTCCATTTGTGGATGGACATTTTATGGTTACACAACCCATCACATTGCTATAATCTTTTTATATGGACTATAAACTGAAGGACTTATGAATAAATGGTTGTGGAACGAATCGTCTGAGTTTTCATTATTTCTTATGGGGAAATGTTGCTTTGATATACAAGTGCTTTGGATTGCAAGCAACTAATTATGTTTGCAATCCAAGGTTTTACTATATTCGCACACTCTCACTGCCTTAAACTAAATTTTACAAGAACACCGAAGAGTAGATCTAAAGCCAAAACTTTTATTAGGTTTATATTTGTGTATTTTTTTTAGTTTGAGACGCAACAGAAAGTGAGAGGGAAATCCCTTCTTACTGTTGTCACCCTAACAGATGCCCCATTGGAAGAGTTCACCTCTCTTCCTGTTGTGGTGACAGCTGTAAAATTTTGAACTTCCAATGAACAACAGAGACAGCAATAAACAGCAGTCTGACACACACCTCTGAGCCATACCCAGAGCTACATTCAGAAAGGAGTTTGAGTCTTGCTAATTGTAGCGCTATAGCAGTGACAAGACAGGGGGGGTCACACCACTGTGGAGATGCCACTGCTTCCACACAGATGTGGTCTAGCAGGCTGCTGCTGAGACTGAGGTATCATACAAAACAGTATGACTATTAAATAACTGTAATTTAAATATATTTCTTTATAGCCACAAAGAATATAAATTTGTGTGCTCCAAAAACCCAGATATTACCTTTTGTAGAAGTGAAATCACTAGCACTGTGCAGAGAGCAGAGCTGTGGGAGGGACCCAGCAAGCCCGCCCACTACAGGCGGAGACCAGACCAGTCACTCTGCACAAGAAGAGAGACTCGCAGTCACCGGTTCTTACTACAGGAAGCTCCGCCCCAGAGGAAACCTTTCACACTGGATTGCTGCACAGATCTGAAGGAAATACACAAAGCACAGCAAGATTCAAGTAAGAATACACATACCTCTGTATTCTTGGAATATTTGCTTATCCTGGAGTCCAGTTGTAGCATTAATGTCTACGATCCTACCGGAGTTAATTTCTATAGTTTAGCCCAATTGTATTTCCTTTATTGGGTAGTTAAAATAAAACCTTCCTCAGTATATTTTTCCTGTCCATGTCCCATGCTGGAGTTTATCTTTGACTTCCTGTCCCAGAGAAGCAACAGGGAGAGGAAATTCTCCTCTTCCTTCTTAAGACATTTGGCACCAGGACAGGTGTCCCTATTGGAAGATTAGCCCTCTATTCCCGTTTGGGCAGGAGCTGAAAAATGTTTTTCATATGACTTTCTGCCCTGGTTGCAATGGTTATCTGGAGAAATAGAAGCCAAATTTCCCAAGTGGAAACACAGAAAAAAGACAGAGCCTCTAACCCTTTCATACTTTAGGCCAAAAAAGTTTTGGTTATTTTTCACACTTTAAGTATTTGGAAGCACTTTAACTATACTGCAACTTTATAGATCTTTATTAGTTGCTAGTTGTTCAGGTTTTTTTTCTTGTCCCTTTTTTTTATGTATTTTTTAAACATACACATTTGGGGCTGAGGTTTGTACAGCTACTAGTGTTTAAATGAGTATTGACATCCATGTCAACAAAAAGCATATTTCAGACTAAATATCCAAACCCGATTAACGCTCCAAACAGGAATGTTAAAAAAAGTTAAAAAAACAAAGCCTATAATAAAACATCTTTAACACAAAAATAAAATGTATGCATAATAAATTGTTTATTTTTTTGCATATGGATGTTTTGTTATAGGTGCCACTTCTAATTATTCAGGTCACCCAATTGGGACAATAATTAGTTTTGGATATATTTACGTTTACTGGGCAACTCCAGACCTTGTTTTCTAAAAGCTTCCTGGTCTTGACTTTTTTCCTTTTTTTTGGATTTTTCAAAAATGTTCTAATAGTAGTAGTTACATATCCTCCCTTTTAATCTCTAGGCGCATCTCTTTTTTGAAGGACTAAAGCAAGCTTAAAAGGACCTTTTATTTATTATAGCTATTGTTATTATAGATTGACTATGTGGCAGTATGATGCCCTGTCACAGTATAAAAAGGATTTTGTGTCACTCGGAGTTCTCAACCCGGCAGGTTGAGGGGCTCCAAGGTGTGTGTGTCATTGGGAGGAAACAGAATTTTTAGTTTCTTTGAAAATTTGTTAAACGTGGTTTTGGACCTGGAGCCTGGAGTCTTTGTAGAGACTTGGGGTGGGGGGAGGTAAGCACACTAAGGCCCCTTTCACACGATCGGACCGTTCAGATCCGCCTGTCAGTTTTGGTGGCGGACCTGAACGGGCGCTCCATCTTAGTCTATGGAGCGTCGGATGTCAGCGGAGACATGTCCGCTGACATCCGACCCGGTCCGATCCGCCAAGAGCAGACGTATGGCTCTACGTCCAGATCCGTTGCTGGCGGATCAGATAGGGTGAGATCTGATGAAAACGGACACACTGTCCGTTTTCATCCGATCTCTCCATTGTGACCAGCGGCGCTCGCAAGCCCCTCCCCGCTCAGTGAGCAGAGAGGGACCTGTCATCCGCCGGATCAGCGGAGATCAACGGAGAGATCTCCCGCTGAGCCGGCGGACTCCGTGGAAGCAGAGTCCGCCTCGTGTGAAAGGGGCCTAACTGGGCAAGTGTGCACAGCCCTTATCAGATGCATTATGACTATAATTCAGCCCCCCCCCCCCCAAGTTGTCCATGTGGCTGCAAGGAAGTGAGCAGAGGTGTATGTGTATAGAGGCTTTTTAAGTACTGTCTGGAGGAACAGTCAAGGGTCTAAGCCTGTGGGCCAGAACAGTGCAGAGGCAAGAGCAAGCCAGGAGGCTGATTGTGTTTTGTGGGTGAATCCCTGCATGAGAAATAAGGAGAATTTTATCAAAACTGAGACCGCTGTGTATTGGCAACCAATCGGCTTATGACTCATTTGCAAAGCTTAACTAAAGAAGCTGAAGATAGAAGCTGATTGGTTGCCATGCATGCCCTTTTAAGTGTTATGACCTCTTTTTTTTTTTTAATAAAGGTGGGCAAGGAAACCCCTAAAAGAAGAGTTAGTGAGTGGACTGTGTTCTTAAAGCGCTACCTTGAGCTAATCTTCCTGCGCTGTATACAGTGACATCAGCTGCTGGAATGTTGTGTACTCCAATAGGTAATAAGTACGGCTCTTATTAATGTCCTTTTATATGCTGTTATTCCAGTCGGCTTTAAAGACTTTCCCTGTGCCATCCAGTGCATCTGAGAATATATAAAGTTCAAATGTCAAAACATGCTGACATAAATGTCAAAATTTTAAAATAGTATATTAGGATTTTCTTGGTTAGATCCTCTCTGTGTGTGCTGGTTACATTTCCATATCACATCCTAGGGTTCAAGCTGATTCCTGGCAGCTTGAACTAATACTGGCTCACAGAGGTCACATTCAACTTCAACAAAGAGGAGAAAGAAAATGAATACTGATATGGTTTCAAGCTTGTTCACTCTGGACTCCAAGGTGATTTGGGGATTTTGTCCACAACAATGAGATGTATGTCAAGGAAGAGCCGCCCACTGAGTTAGGACAAATGGTGGCACAAGTCTAATAGAAGCTTCCCAGGTGTGGCTGGACGTGGCTGTTAGGATGCCGAAGGCCCGGGTTTTGGTAGATGTTGGCGTTCTGTGAACTCCAGTATGGTGAAGTTGGTCCAAAAAAGCCAGACGACGTAACTGGCATAGACGAAGCGTGCGACGGGACAAAGTTAACCTTCTGTTGGTGAGTGTGGTAAGGTGGCATATATGAGAATTCCGATGGATACTTGTACATGGATGTTTCGGTGGGATGAGGCTGCAGGGCTTGAGCAATCCCGTGAAAGTCAAATTTGTAGGCGTAACGTTTCCCGTGAACCTTAGTCATAATATTTTTGTCATAGTAGTATCTCAGCGCCCGGCTTAACTTGTCATAGTTCATGTTGGGTTTGCTTTTCCGCTCGCCCCATCTCCGTGCCACCTCGTCGGGGTCTGTCATTTTGAACTCCCCATTGGTGCCCTCCCAGGTGATGCAGTTAGCGTTGGCGCTGTCTGAGAGCAGCTCTAGGAGAAACTGCCACAGCTGAATCTGGCCGCTGCCTGCGGGAGACGAAAGAGAATGGCATGTTAAAGAAGAACTTTTAAATAATCAAGTACACTTCATTCCTGCGGAGGACATCTCCTCAATTTTCCACACTGGAAGATATCACCTCATATTCCAGTAATGACTGTTCCCCTCGCTATCAGTTATGGTGACAAGTGTCTCTAAAGACATTGCAGTGTTTCACACCTTATCCAAAGCTAAAAATGTTTTGCACAAACAAGCTGGATGCTCTCCAATGACAACTGTCTTTACAAAGCTTTATTGCTCCAGGAGAAGATAAAAAAAAGTTCACGCTACATGAAAAGACCTGTTTTTCTGAACTAGAAGAAAGCAGATCTCTGCAAGGTAAGACAGAAAACCATTGCTTTCTATGGACCTTGTTCACACCCAAATGCTGGTGTCTTGTACAGTGCAGAGCTGTGTGGCTTTTTCCCGCAATGCATATAAATGCACCTAAAATGCAAATAAACATGCATAAACACAATGTGGGTTATTTACTAAAGGCAAATCCACTTTGCACTACAAGTGCACTTGGACGTGCGGTCGCTCTAAATCTAAGGGGTAGATCTGAAATGAGTGGAAGCTCTGCTGATTTTATCATCCAATCATATACAAGCTAAAATGCTGTTTTTTTTAATTTTCCTTGCATGTCCCCCTCGGATCTACAGCGACTGCACTTCCAAGTGCACTTTCAGTGCAAAGTGGATTTGCCTTAAATAACCCCCAATGCAAGTAAAAGTAAACTAATAAGACTGCTAACAGGCAAAACACAGGACAAAACACACATCTATGGATGTAATGCTCATAGCAATGCACTGAAATTTGCATGTAACGTATATACTCGAGTATAAGCCGACCCGAATATAAGCTGAGGTACCTCCATTTTACCACAAAAAACTGGGAAAACTTATTGACTCGAGTATAAGCCTAGGGTGAGAAATGCGCAGCTACTGTATGTGGAAAAGAGGGTCAACAATGCCCATTTGCAGCCTCACTGTGACCATTTGCAGCCATAGGTCCCCCGAACTTGGTAGTTAAGGGTCCCTAGATGCCCCCTAGCTGCAGCCAAAATTTGGGGTCTCTGGACCCAAAGGGTCCCGAAATGACATTGCTGCAGATGGGGACACTTGACCGAATTTGGGGCCCTGTATCTCGGGGTCACTTGGTGCTAGGAACCCCATCCCCATTGGATATGTTGTAGTGCTAGTTCCACTGGGTTTGCATACCAAATTTGGGGTTCCTAGCACCAAGTGGCCCCGAGATACGGGGCCCCAAATTCGGGTCGGAAAATGTAATTCTCTGCTGCAGAAAAGTGCTTGACTCGAGTATAAGCCAAGGGGGGCATTTTCAGCACAAAAAAATGTGCTGAAAAACTCGGCTTATACTCATACATATCAATGCACGTGTTTTTTTCATGGGCTTTTTTGCACATTATGGTGTGTGCAAGCCCTAAGCACTTTTCTGGGTGAAATATCTCATAGTGAGGCTCGGTCTAGGTGGACTCTTTTTGTGATTTTTGTCCTGGAGCAAAAAAGCTTTCGGCTAATGTCAGTCATTGGAGAAAAAACAAGTTATTTGTTCAAAATGTTGTTGTGTTTTTTTTTTTTTTTTTTTTTTTTTTTAGCCTTGAAAGCATAAGGTGGGAAAAACTGTGAGGTCTATATTGCCAATGGGGCACTTGCCACCATGACTGCAGCCAACTTGTTTGTTCATTCCATGTTGGGAGATTTGACACGCTCCATTAGCCGGTGCCTAAAGCCACAGAGATGGGCAGAATCTTTTAGGTGACAATTTAGGCTTTTTAGGTGACAATTACCTTTGAAACTAAAAACGTTTTGGCTGGGGATACACTTTAACTACTTTTGAAGAATTTGTAATTAAAATAACACAATTTCTGTGTTTTTATGTTAATGGTCATCTTATAATATAAGTAAAAAAACAAAACACTGCACCAGCTATAAACAATGAATTAAGCTGCAAGCAAAAAAGTGATCAATAGAAAAAACGGCTGCACACCACAGGAACAATCCAAGGATTTTATTACAAATATAGCAAATGACAGCCAACAAAGACAGGGTGTCCGAGACCAGGAGGTGACACGTGCGTTTCACACTGGCCTTTCTTCAACCAAAGTGATCACCCCAAACTATTTGAATATACAGTATGGGGTTGATTTACTAAAGGTAAAAAGGGCTGTGCACTTTGCAAAGTGCAGTTGCACTCTGCAAGAGCCGTTGCTCCAAAGCTTAGTAAATTAGCAGAAGCTCTGCTGACTTCCATCATCCAATCACGTGCAAGGAAAAATGCTGTTCTTTTATTTTCCTTACACGTGATTGGGTATTCTTTGCAAAGACCTCATTTACTAAGCTCTGGAGCAACTGCACTTGCAAAGTGCACAGTCTATTTGCCCTTAGTAAATCAACCCCTATGTGTAAATAGTTTGGGAGTAATCACTGGTCACTTTTTTTTTTTGCTTGCAGCTTAATTATCTTATAATAACGAATCATATTGTAATAATATTTTAAGTATACAGGGAGTGCAGTGAAAGGCGAATAGTAAATTGCAGAATCAAAAGTAATCTCTAATAAGGGACTTAGGCCTTGGGCACACTGGGCATTAAAAACTGCTTTTAGGAAGGTCTGTCTTTAAACCCTCTCCATGTTGGCCTATGTGTCCATGCAGAAGTAAAACCCACTGCCAGCATGTCCAGGAGCAGCAGCATTTTGGCAGAACAAATGCTTGACACGTGTAAACACGTGTTTTTAAACCTAGGTGGGTTAAGCGGTTGAGCGTTACTTAATTTCAATGACCAGAATAAAGGATTTATTCTGGCCAATTAAATTAGCTGATTTCTCGCCACCTCCATTCCTTCTATGAGAAGCTGGCAGTGAAGCCTTGCAGCTTCATAGCCGGTTCCCTACTGTGCATGCGCCAAGAGCGCTGTGCTTTGTGAATGGTCCGGCGGCTGGGGAAGGAGGATGGGGGCTGAACTTGTCAAAAACAAGTACCTGCCCCCCCCCCCCCCACCGAAAGGTGCCAAATGTGGGGAGAAATTAAACAAGTGGAGCTTCCACTTTTGGGCGCCACTTTAAGAATTGACTGAAAACAAATGGCAAGGGGAAAAAGAGAAATCGCAGCGTACTGTGCTCTGCAGAGTATTTTGCATTATGATCAGTGAATTTCAGCATGATGGGATGAATCTTTAATTTTTTTTTTTTTTTTTTTTTTTAGATTTAGCCTCAACAAAAATCTGTGGAAATGTTTGTGCCAAATGAAAAGTTGTGCCATTTACTTTATTAGCTGTCTTTTTCACTGCTGTATACTGCTTCCTTCTGAGGCACATGCCCACATTTCCTGTATGTGTGAGAATGACAGGTCTCCTTTTTTTTAACATTTAAAGGGAATTGATATTTTTTAGACACGCTGTTATTGCCCATGCATAGAACCATTTCTCAGAATGTCTGCATAAACCAAAACATCCACTAGGGGGCAGTGTCTACACAGGAATGTAATGCTAAGTAAGGCTGTACAGCTTTGCTTGTGGGTTCTATGATTTGGATGATAAATTTGAATGCTGAACTGCCAACCACAGTGTAAATGTTACCGTTAAAGATTACCATATATTTCATTGCGCACTTTATAGTACTTTTATAGTAAACACTCTTCCTGTTGAAAGTATAGAAACATGCTTTTCATTTTATGTTGACATAAAAGTCGTTTTTCTCACCTGGATTTGCCAGCCTGCTGCTGGTGGGTCCCAGTATTTGGTAGGGGTCTAAAAAGAAAAATAGACAATGTGAAATGTGTATTCTGCATTGTGGTCTCTGCAACTAGATGTGCGGTATATTTCCTGTGCCAGATTTTTCTCATTTATTGTGCATGTAAATCGCACAACGCGTTCCTGTGCAATTCCCCGTGTAAACCGGCCCTCACTCCTCGCAGTGCGGTTCCTATGCAAACGACGACTTAAAGTCAGCGTAGGTTTAAATTGATCATACACGGTTAGATTTTTGACCAAACATTCATATGGAAAATCTGAAAAATCGTTCATCGGAACATTCAATCGTGCCATCATTGAATCAACTAATTTCTTTCAAAAGCCTAAATTTTGCCCCGGCCTGCTACTTATAATATGTATGATTTTACCTGAAAACCACATTAGAATTTTGTTCATTTGAGGAAATTTGTCCATCCCGCCCCTTTGAATTTTTTGGTCACTACAGTCACAAACAATTTTTGCTTTGACCCAGTCAACCATTAGATAACTGAGCGAATGTTCCAAAACCCAAAGATTTTTGAACACAATTATACTGGCGTATAGCTACATTTAGGAAATCCCCTCCCCCGCAGGGCTTAGACACAGGGATAGGCTGGTCAGTAGACCTAAAGTATAGGAAGGATCTTCGCAGATCACTTTTTATGAGATTGCAGCTTCAGGCTTGGTTTAGACTACTGCGATGCAATTTTGATCTGATTTTTGATGCGTTTTTTTTTTTTTGTAGTGCATGTGGATGTGGTTTGCACAGTCTATGGGGCCAAATCGCACTGTATATCACACCAAAGTAGTACAGGGACCATTTTTTTCAAAATCGCATTGATGTGAAAAGGCATCATTGAAAACAATCTGATTTCCTTTGTCATGCGATTCCGTGTGACTGAAATTGCATCTAAAAATCGCACTAGTTTTGTACCAGGCCTTGCTGTAAGCCATATTGTTTTTGCATGTTATCTATTTTTAGTTTTCTGTTTGCTGGTTATTTATATTACAAATATAAACCTAAATTGTAAATATTCTATTACATTGCAACAAACTAAACAAATTCCTGGAAAGCGAGTAACCAGATGAAGGAATCGCCCAAGTCCCTATGTTTATCCTGACTTCTATATACATATATTTTGTTTTTTATGCCGTTTATAAATAGCTGAAGCAACAGAAACATTTATCCATATTGACCTCTAGCTTGTTTAGTCCTAGGCCTTGAACACGGGTGCACAGCGCACAGAGCCTGCGTAATGACATTTCCCGGACCCACTACTGCCTCATACAGCTGCCAATTGAGATGCATTAGAAGATGTGCCTGTAGGCAGTTTACTTGGGGATGCCTGAAGCACTTCTATGCAAACTATCTGGGTGAAGAGCATACGTCATTGCAGGTGCTGGTTTCAATAAGTTATATAGTTAGACTGGTTGAAAAAAGACACAAGTCCATCTAGTTCAACCAATAACAAGGGAAAAAAATTTAAATAAGTGGCTGTATGTGGTGTCTATGGGTCCCAGAGCTGTCCGAACTGTACTGCTCCTGTACAACCATAAACAAAAAGCTTTATTGTCCAACCTGTTGGCACATGTAACCTGACTAGCTGTGTGGACAACCTCCAAGGGTCCCACTTTTGAAGCAGCTGTGTGGTCTTACCAATGCGTTTAAAAAAAAAAAAAAACTGCATATTTATGAAGCAAAGCGCTGTGCCACACAAATGAGCCTTACGCCCCAAAGCAAGTGGATCCCTTTTTCAATGAATGAAACAAAAAATTTAAAATTATATATGATATAGTCATGTGGCCTTTATAAAGCCATGGTCACGTGACTGTTCCCACCCCCAATTATGGGGATATCACTGCAGTGTTATTCGGTTAGACTTCTGCGGGTCACACTGGACTCCAAACCACAGCCTGCATTTTATGAATGGGTTGTAGATTGCAGGTGCAGTGTGGAGTAACACTTTGGTGTCCAGCGGATTTTTAGTAACCACTCCGCATAAGCGGACCCCCTTGACTGATGTGCAAATTGAATACTGATTCCGCGTACGCACACTCAGAAATTCCACCAGCAAAAGTCCGATGAGAGCTTTTGGTCGGAAAATGCGACCATGTGTATGCTCCATCGGACTTTTGCTGGTGGAATTCCAGCCAGCAAAAGATTGAGAGCAGGTTCTCAATTTTTCGGTCGGAAAAGGTTTTGATCGTAAATTCCGATTGTACCAATTCCGACGCTCAAAATTCCTACGCATGCTCGGAAACAATTTGACGCATGCTCGGAAGCTTTGAACTTAATTTTCTCGGCTCGTCGTAGTGTTGTACGTCACTGCATTCTTGACGGTCGAAAGTTCAGCAAACTTTTGTGTGACCGTGTGTATGCAAGCCAAGCTTGAGCGGAATTCTGTCGGAAAAACCATCCAAGATTTTTCCGACGTAAAATCCGCCCGTGTGTACGCGGCATAAGACCTCAGTCTCTGATACATTCTTCCACCTCTACCTTATACAGTCTAATATCATGTTGCGGAGAGTAGTACCTGGCTGTGGGCGTTGCTGTTCTGCTTTTGTATTCACATTTTGTGTTCCCCCAACTGGAGGGCCTGTAAACGTAACACATCATAACATTACACAAGGTATAAACTGCAATCTAACATACTTAACATACATTATGTCAGCCGTAATTACATGAGTAAAATAAGTCATACTTGTCAGCCAAAAGTTTAAGGACACTTTACTATCTCGCCTATAACATCTTGGTGGCTATCCCATTCCTAAACCATGGCCATTAATATGCACTTGCCCCCCACTCTGTGACTATAGCGTCCTCCAGGATGGCTTTCCACAAGATTGTGGAGTATGAATGTTGGAATTTGTGCCCATTTAGCCAAAAGAACATTTGGAGGGCCATGCTGATGTTGGACAAGGCTTGAATTGCAAAAGCAATTCCATTTGATCCAAAGATGTATGACCCATTCTACTGCCAATGTTTGTTAACGAAGATTGGAAGGCAATGTATTTAATTTGATGCACCTCAGTGTGGCTAAGACACCTGAACTCAATTATTTGAAGTAGCATCCAAATACTTTGGCTGTATAGTGCATTATTTATGTGGTTATTGCTCTTGTATGGTCTCCCTGTGAAGTAAATAATGAACTATACAGGGGCTTAGTGTTTACTGTTTCCGTTCTGTAGGACTAGGGTCTTCAGTTCAAATCCCCACCAGGACACTATCTACGTGGAGTTTGCGTGTCCTCCCTGTGCTTGCTCATCTGGGTACTCCTCCCACACTCCAAAGATATGCTGATAGGTAATGCCGGGACAAGGTCATCCAGAGCCCCAGGGTGAACGTGCCAAACTGTGAACCCCCCAAGATGTATGAGCATTATGTGTCAGCGAAACGTCCTCACTAAGCATTTGTTTTGCATGCTTAACCCCTAAGCATAAATTCCCTCTCCTCCCAGTACAAATTCCCCCTCTGAGCACAAATCTTTGTCTCCCCATTTCTCAAATCCCTCCCTGCTAAAATGCCCCCCCCAGCACTAATCCTGTACCCCTAAAATTTCCCCTCCCAGTACACATCTTCTCCCCCACTTCAAATCCCCCACCCAAATCCCCCCTAAATCTCTCTTCCTAGCACAAATCTTCCTCCCCTCATCCACCCCTTCCAACACAAATACACAAACCCCCTGGAATCGCCACTCTTAGACACCCCCCCCCCCCCCCACCTAATTTCCCCTTCTAGAACAATATTTAATGCCCCCTGCCTGCCCCGCCCCCCTTTTATGGCTATTGCTGTTTTTACTCATAGTCCAGGGTTTGTGCAGCGTGCCGCCCCGTAAATGGCCGCATGGCATGAATGTTCAAGCTCAGGCAACCATCAGCCAGCAGAGACACCCTGGGTCATCAGATGATAGATGAGTATCTGTCTACTTGTATATCTTACATTTTTTTTTTTTACTAGATTTGTCAATTTTGGTCCAGAGAATAATGTGAATGTTATAGCTGCTTTTTACCAGCTAACAACAAAATATCTCTGGGCATCGTCACTGAAAAATAAAAGTGTATAGCTATAAACTGCCTCATACAGCATCCCTTGCAGCAGATGGAGCGTCAACATAACTCGGATCAAAAAAGTGTCGACATTCTAATATGCAGAAAAATATGAGACCAAAGCATCAGCAGCATTATGCCGCGTACACACGACTGGACATTCCGGCAAACTAGGTTCGACGAGATTAGTCCGTCGGACAATCCGATCGTGTGGGGGCTAATCCGTTAGTTTTTCGGTAAAAAATTCTGGCGGACCTAGAAATAGAACAGGTTTCAAATCTATCCGACAGACTCAATTCCGACGGACTTAAATCGGGAAAAACGTGTGTCAGTGTGCTGGTCCGACACGCCAAATACGACGCAAGGGCAGTTATTGGCTACTGGCTATTTTTTTTTTTTGTCCCATTTACGTCACCACGTTCGAACGTATGTTCGTATGTGGCCAAGTCCATTCGTCCGGAAAGTCTGTCAGAACCCTGCCGAAAGTCCGTCAGGAAGACCGTCGGACCTAGTTTGCCGGAAAGTACGCTCGTGTGTATGCGGCATTAAAGAAACGCCAACATTTCAGAGACTTTGTGATGGTTATAGCAGCTACTCCAGCTTTTCCGTTTCATGCTGAAAGTTGGAGGTTGATAGCAAAATGCTGATTGGTTGCTGAAAACAACACGCATAGATCTGTAGACCCAGAAGCAGCACAACCTGATTTAATGGCAGGCTTTAATCATACATTAAAATAATAAATATTTCATTTGTAGGGGTCAGGAGGATTTGTTTTGGAGGCTGTGGTTTTATTTAGTGCTGATATTCTGAAATGCATTGTGTGACTGATTTTAGTGGCCAGAGAATTACGATGTCAGTTTTATTGAGGAAAGAGCTATTGCTTGACACCCTGCTGTCCGCTACGCTCCGGTGACTGTGCTGACTGAGTAGATATCTCTTTGAAGCAGGGTGCTGTTCAGTGACCCCACATCCTCAACGCTTCTCTGGTCCATCCATGATATGATGACAACAGGACTGACAGATCTGTGCCACCGAGCAACAACCTCACTTCCTCCAGATGGCCACATGCTTAGAATAAGGACCCCTTATACCCTGAAATATGGTCCTGATTGTATAACTGTATATTTATCCATTCCTTAAAATTATTATATCACTTAAAAGATAAATTCAATGTAAAACAAGTGCATTGATCCTTTTTTGCGCCTTCCCCAGTCCTAAACGAACCTACCACCCACTACCTACAGGTGTTTGTTTACATCCATCGCCATAGATCTCACTGTCCTGGCTGGGCATAAACATTAGTGTCTTATCAATTTCTATGTGGCTGGGCCCTGAAGCCAGAGAGGAGTGGAGGTGGTCCAATTAAAGTCTTTGGGGCTGTAATTGGCAGGCGTGGCCAGAAAAGTGAAGACTGGATGTAAACAAATAGTGGAACCATGGTCATCTGAACCAATTCATTTCCTGCACTTGACCCAATGTAAACCAATTTATTGGTGGTGGGATGGTATGCAGGATGCTTTGAGTAACACCAAGGTGTTGATTTACTAAAACCGAAGAGTGCAAAATCTGGTGCAGCTCTGCATGGTAGCCAATCAGCTTTTAACTTGTTCAATTAAGCTTTGCCAAAAAACAAAAAAAAAAAAACCTTGAAGCCGATTTGGTTCTATGTAGTACTGCACCAGATCTTGCACTCTTCAGTTTTAGTAAATAAACCTCCATATCTATCAAGTGTTGTTATTTAATGTAGTGTTGTACATGTTTTAATTTTTTGGTGATCTTTGCGTACTTTGTTTCTGTCTCGGAAGCAAAAGGATGTAAAAGGAAATCTCCCAAATTCATATATCCCCTCTAAGCCCCCTTACACAGGGTTGGAAATTCCGACGGAAAATGTCCGATCGGACCATGTTGTCGGAAAATCCGCCCGTGTGTGGGCTCCATCGGACTTTTTTTCCATCGGAATTTCCGACAAAAAAAATTTGAGATCCTGCTCTCAAATTTTCCGACAACAAAATCCGATCTGACTTTTTACGATCGTGTGTAGAGAATTCCGACGGACAAAGTGCCACGCATGCTCAGATCAAATTACGAGACCAGAGCTATTGGCTACTAGCCTCTATGTAGTCCCGTCGTACGCAACGAACGTCGCCACGTTCGTAATGATCGGATTTTCCAACAACTTTGTCCGACCGTGTGTATGCAACACCAGTTTCGGAAAAAATCCGACGGATTTTGTGGTCGGAATTTCCGACCGTGTGTACGGGGGCTGAAAGGCCCCTTTCACACGGGGCAGATCAATTTTGACGGACTCCGCTAGCTCAGCGGGGATCGTTCCGGTGATGCCTGCTGAGCAGGCGGATGACAGGTCTGTCTCCGCTCACTGTGGTGAGATGGACCTATCAGAGCCTCGCTGTCCTCTATAGGGAGATCGGATGAAAACAGACTGCATGTCCGTTTTCATCTGATCCGCTGGACGGATGGTGAACGTATCGCCATCCATCTGTTTTCAGTGGATCTGGTCGGACTGGATGGCAGGCGGGTGTTGGCAGACGCATATCTGCTGACATGCGCCTGCCCATAGAAGTCAATGGGTGGCCCGATCGGATCCGCCTAAAAAACGAACAGGCAGACCGATCGTGTGAAAGGGGCCTTAGACAGTTGACCCCATTTTGAAGTTTTTCCCCTCACCTCCTGCTCTGGTGACATCTGTAAAATTAAGGATTCACCATCACTTTCTGTCTCGTGAAAACTGTCATAAGGACAAATAAGAACATAGACAGCAAGAAAAATGTGAGATGGTCTAACCCCTTAATGCTTCATCCAAAACATAAAAAAGAAAAATTTAAAGCGGTATTAAACCCAAAAAACAAAAATGTTATGTATTGCAGTTTACAAATTCTTAGATGTGGTTGCTGCCTTTTTCTTTTTTTTTTTTTTTTTTTTTTTTTTCCCCTTCTTTTATTTGACCTGATAATCCTGCCAGTAACATACTTCCTGTCTTAGGGTGCATTCTGGATGGAGTAATATGGAGTAGTAAAGCAGACACCTTTTGGCCAGCAGCATTGTCAGTCTGGCAGAGGATAGTGTTATGCTGCGTACACACGATCGGACTTTCTGACAACAAAACTGTGGATTTTTGTTTGAAGGATGTTGGCTCAAACTTGTCTTGCATACACACAGTCACACAAATGTTGGCCAAAAATTCTGAACGTTAGAACGTGGTGACGTACAACACGTGCTGCTCCTTTTGCTTTATTCCAAACATGCGCCAACTTTTGTGCGACGGATTATACTTGTGTACACACGATCGGACTTTCCGACAAGTTTTGTTGGCGGAAAATTTTAGAACCTGCTATCAAACATTTGTTGGCGGAAATTCCGACAGCATACGTTCGATGGAGCATACACACGGTCGGACTTTCTGACAACAAGCTCACATCGAACATTTCCCGTCGGAAATTCCGACCATGTGTATGCTCCATCGGACTTTTGCTGGCAGAATTCTGCCAGCAAAAGATTGAGAGCATGTTCTCTATTTTTTGGTCGGAAAAAGTTCAGATTGGAAATTCTGATCGTCTGTACCAATTCCAACACGCAAAATTCCTACGCCTGCTCGGAAGCATTTTCTCGGCTCGTCGTAGTATTGTACGTCACGGCGTTCTTGGCGGTCGAAAGTTCAGAGAACTTTTGTGTGACTGTGTGTATGCAAGCCAAGCTTGAGCGGAATTCCGTCGGAAAAAACATCCAAGATTTTTCCGATGGAAATTCCGCTCATGTGTACGGGGCCTAAGAGTTTCAATTTGTATGCAATCAGGCAGGCCCTTGCACTACATGGTTTTGGTAAATCTATAGGATATCAGACAACAAAGGTTGTATAGTGTGTATGGGGTCTTACTGGCTGGATCACCACGTGAGAAAAGCCTAAAAGGAAAACAAATGCAGACACCACACCTGAGAATTGTTAAGCTGCAATATAATCCATTTTTTGTTTTTGTGTTTAATACTAACCTAAAGTGCATCACAGACATAAAAACGAAAAAGCACCTTAATTTACCTTCCCAATTGACTCTGATGTATTGCCCCTAAAATGGCAAAATTTGGCTGAACTCTCCCAATATTTGCTGAAATTTTTGGGGCAGTGAAAATTCTAAAATTCTTAATTTCGCTCCTTCCTACTTTTAAGAAGAGACATGAGCAGCAATGTAAAAAGGTTTTTTATTTTTTTTAACAAAAAATCTGTCCAGATTTTTTTGCTGTCCCTGTTTTAACTGAGAAAATGTCCCTTGACGTCTTGAGCAGGTGACAGGTTTCAGGACAGGAAATAGGATAAAACTCCCCTATGGGGCCACAGGAAGCAGTTAAAACAAGGGTGCCGACACTTCTTTACTCAATCCAAAATGACATAAAAATTGCCTGCAGCTGAGCTTTTATTGGTGCCATTAACATAATAATCTGATATATGGAGGATAAGCAGATGACTTTCTCTAAAAATAAAAGAGGCGACTTACTTTTTGTAACAGGCGAGTTCACATTATTTCCCCAGCCTGATCTCCGGACAGACTCGTACAAGGGTTCTGTTGAAGACAAATATTCCGTGTTTATGTTTGATAGTGAACGTTATTTTTTTTTTAGGAAAAGAATTGTGCAGCAGTCAAGTAAATCCCAGTACATATTCAAAAATTTAAGTATTTTGTTTTGGTTTTGGATGGTGTGGAGAGGAATTAGAACCCCTGTCAGTTTTTATTGCCATCTGTGCCCCTGTTAGGCAGATTCATCCTCTCTATTTGTCCTGTTTGCTATTGTCAGTGAAAGTAAACTTGGGAAGTTTATAATGGAAATCTTCCAATGTGTACATTGTTCTGGTGAAACGGTGGGGGGATGGAGATTGGGGTTCCCATAATTTGCAGGGATTTTCGTTCACTTCATGTTTTGGCTATGGAGTAGAGAGTGAATGGAAACCCCCCCGATCGGACACAGATAGCAAAAAGATCTGATAGGTTACAACCCTCCCTTATGCCACGTACACACGTTCGGAAATTCGGCCAGCAAAAGACCGATGAGAGTTTTTGGTCGGAAAATGCGACCGTGTGCTCCATCGGACTTTTGCTGGCGGAATTCCAGCCAAAAAAAGATTGAGAACAGGTTCTCAATTTTTCGGTCGTAAAAAGTGGCGATTGGAAATTCCGATCGTCTGTAGCAATTCCGACGTGCAAAATTCCTACGCATGCTCGGAAACAATTCGACGCATGCTCGGAAGCATTGAACTTAATTTTCTCGGCTCGTCGTAGTGTTGTACATCACCGTGTTCTTGACGGTCGAAGGTTCAGCAAACTTTTGTGTGACCGTGTGTATGCAAGACAAGCTTGAGCGGAATTCCTTCGGAAAAAACATCCAAGATTTTTCTGACGGAAAATCCGCTCGTTTGTACGGGGCATTACTCTAGCCAGAAAAAAAAGTTTTGCCTATAGTCCTATTTTTTTTTAAACCAGAAAATGTGGGTAGTTATTGTACCAATTTGACAGACTACCATTTAAAGGGTCTGAGGGGTTAGTTCTGCTAAAATATGTGCAGCAATTGAGGTTTGTTATGAAATGTATTATACTTTATGCCCTAATTAGCCTTTTTAACCAGAGTTTCTCCAGCGGTCGCTAGGAGTTCCTTGATAAATTATCAATTTCTACCTCCCAGATATAAAAGCAGTGATGCCAATAATAATTCTAGGAGCATTCTTTCCAATAGGCACCGATGTAAGAAGAAATCTTCCCACTGACCACCATGCGAATGTACTGGGAGCTATAGATTTGGTAATTATTGGTAGGGGTTCCCTAAGTCAATATTATTTCAAGAGTTTCTCCAAGTCTGACCCCAAAATATTACATTTTCAAATTCATTACCAAAATTTTCCTTTTTTTTTTTTCCCCCCTGGAATTAGTGGGTTAATGGAGTTGGCGATCGCTAGAATATGCTAGAGATGCAATGCCAGAGGCTCAGACACCACCCACGTAAATAGAGATTGTTTTAAGAAAAGAAAGTTTTCAGCCTGACACAACTAGGGCCGACAGCCAAAGCTAGAGCTCAGCGTCTGCAAAGCACAGAGAAAAGTGCTGCTGCACAGGAGAAATGTCGAAATCTTTTTGTCTCCCCGGAAACGCTACATTTTCCATACTTCTGGCTTGGCTTCCTCAGAATCCAGAACTACATCAGATTAGACTCCCAATACACACAGCTCGGAGGACTGGCCCTGACTTGGCTGAAAAGCTTCCTATTATTATATGCACTCCTGTGCGATGCAACCATGATTGGTTGTATTGCTCATAGATTATGAGCTAACAGATGCCAGGTGGGCTTTGTGTGTGAAAACAAACCATAAGAAAAAAACATAAGAACCCCCCCCCCCCCCCCAGTACACCCCCCTCACACAGCCGCGCTCCAGTGTTCGCGGTGATGCAGAGCGAGATCACTTCCTCTGATAAGGATGGCCTCCTCTGGATCTCCCAGATCTCCACGTACATCCTCCCCTAATAACAGCCAATACGGTCCCTTCTCCTCATGGTCAATCGGGTCTCAGGACCCGCTTCCTGATTGGCTGGGAGGAGAAGTAGGAAGACAATAGCGAATATTCATTTGCTATTGTCACACAACTGAATGGGCTCAGGGCGCAGTGCTCTGCACCCTGAGCTCACCCTTTTTTTAAGCCAATTAGAGCCTCAGGCTTCCAAAAAAAGAAGAAACCTCATAGAAATTCATGCATCCAGCGCCCTCTGCATGTAGATTAGGGGCTGAAAGCATGGATTAGGGGGGCTGCGCCCCTAATGGAGCAGCCGCCACTGCACCAAACTTTGGTCCAAGGGCCAGATGTGGCCCTTTGCTTCCCTTTATGCAGCCCTTGGGGCACTATTCCTCTCAATCATACAATGCATTATTTCCTCTTCCTGACACCCTTGATGAGGTACCAATTCTGTCCACAAACACCAACAGGGGGGACATAATTCCTCTCATTGATGACAACAGTGGGGCACTATTCCTCCCACTGACACCAATGATGGGCCATACTTCCTTCCTCTGATATAAACATTGGAACGTTATTCCTCCCACTGACATCAAAGATGGAGCAATATTCCTCCCACTGATTCCAACAAGGGGTGCACTATTCCTGCCACTGACACCAATGATGGGGCACCATTCCTTCTAATGACATGAACCTTGGCGTTTTATTCCTCCCACAAATACCAACAATGAGGCACAATTCCTCCACCTACTGGCCACAGCCACTATGTATTTTTTTTTACTTCTACTTACACACCAAGCCTGAGGCATTTTCTACTCCCATTGACCATAGTGGGCCATTATCCCCTCCTAAAGTCTGAACAATAGTAAACTGGCCCTTTTTTTAAAAAAAATTGAAGGTCCCTGGTATAGATAACCACAGCTTTTTTTTTTTTCTACTGCAAAACTGCAAATAAAACGCTAAAATCTTCTAAAAGCTACTAAAACGCTACTACAAGCCAGCACAAAAAAAATGCCCAATATCTGCATTTTTCACCCAGCGTTTTTTTTTCTAGCATTTTTTTGAGCTTATAAAAAATGCTAATGTGCATTGAGCTTAGGCTTAATGTACACTGGCAGCTCCTAGACCTGAGTTTAGGAGTTTTTGTCATTTTTTTTTTTTTTTTTTTTGGCCAAAGCTCCTAAACTCAACTCAACAAAAGCCTGTGGGTCACTATACACACACACACACAGGCTTTTAGCAGAGTTTGGGAGCCGCCGCGTTTTAGGTGAGCGTCAACCTCCCTCTCCTGAACACGTTTTCCGCTGACCTCAGGAAAACGTGGCAAAACCGTGGCACGTTTTTGCCAAATTTTGCTTTTTTTCATGCAGCCGTGGTAAATTTGGCTAGTGTACATAAATCTGTCTCAATGCAGATTGGGCTTAAAAAAATGCCAGTTCCCTTTTGTGTTTAGCGTTTTTTCCTACCAGAATGCTCCGATTAAAAAGGCAAACCCAAAGGTTTTTTTTCCTGCCTTTAAACGCTGAGCTTAAAATATACCTCTAAATGTCCTAATGTGCACGGACGCATAGGATAACATTGAGCTGCATCAACAGGGATAAAAAATATGCAAGACTCTTGTAGAAGCGGGATTTAAGCCCAGTGTGCATTGACCCTAAATGAGGTGAAGCTTTGCCCACTTCATGCTGGTTTTTTTTTTTTTTTTTTTCTTTGCAAAGTGACCTTTCACCTCTTTCACTAAGCTAACAGAAAATCCCCTTCCAAAGTAAAAATTCCCATTCAAAGTGAACAGCCTATTTGCCTTTAGTAAATTAACCTTATGCACTCAATGAGGTTATTCTAAGTGGCTCCATGGCAAACAGTAATATCACAAAGCGTAATGTTACTGGTTCTATTTGTTAGCCCTGAATAAAGAGGGGCCCTAATCCCCGTAAAAAATGTGCTTGCATTCTTTTTGTCCATACCAACAAAGTCAGGAATCAAAGTTTTCAAATGGAAGGCTGCACTTCTCATTGCACACCTACACATAAGCTTCCAGCCCGAGGAACCATCACCCTGCCTCATACATTTTAATGCACTTTTTATTTGTTGAGAAACCATTTTATTTGTTAATACCTACCCAAATGCTGCGTGTTCATATGAACATGTTCAGTGCAAATTTTTTTATGCTTTTTTTTTTTTTCTTTTTTCAGCAGTGAATACTTATTCCCGTGATCAGTCCAGTACTGAAATATTAGCATTGGTTGGAATTGGCCCATGAGCTTATTTAATCCTGGATAAGAGAACTGACTTGCATTACATCCCAGATAAATCACCATTTACTTTCTGACTAGCAGAAAATGTTTCTGTGTTTTCTTCCACTATATGTTTCTGCTAACAATTCATCATGTTTTGGGCCAATTTGTACGTACGTCACTAGGCCACCCAAGTACCTCTGCTGGGCACGCTCCTTACTGCTGGCAAGCAACTGATCCCTCTAGAGCCACCGTTCTGCTAACGTTAGAATATATTTTAGTAAGGGGGAGATGAATAGACCCTCTGTACTTTACAACCGGCTCTCACAGAACAGTTTCCATATGTTAGAGCAAGCAATTGTATAATAAATAAAGGGAAAATACCCACTCACTCCTCAGCCTTGGGTTACTCTAATTTGTAAGTATTGCTGCACTAGACGAAAAGGTATACAGGCAAATTAACTCTTATGGAACCAGGTCGTTATACTTGTATGTATAAGGTATACAGTACATTGTGTTTATGTTCAAATGTAAAGATATGTGCCCGCATGCTTACCAAGTGTCACTTCTGTTATATTTCTTAATGAGGATAGGTCTGTGCAGTGATATGTTTTTACATATGTGGTAATTTGCCTCATGCATTTTAGACAATATTGATATTGAAAATTTTAAAAGGTAGGTTTGAATTGCTATATGTGGTGGTGGCTGTGTAAGCCTTTTTGACTATATTTAATTTCCAATTTCATATGTGAAGACCTCCAATCTCTACCATTGGAATGTTTAATTTATGGTGTATCTCTGGACCCCATCAGCATTCCGATTTTAGAAATTCTAAAGGACTCTGTTTCTAAAAGGGTATGATTCTCTAAACATGATCAGACTGTCAGGACTTTGAGCACAAGAGTCACATTGTGTAATTTACAGAAACCAACTTTGGGCAACATAAAAAAATATAATAACTAAAGACCCACAACATAAAGCTGTTTTTAGAATCTGTGCTGTGCTAAAAGACAACCACATGCCATTGTTTTACTGGAGCTAGTAAATAAAAACGATTGTTTGCTGTGGACAACATCGCCAGCATGGAAGAACTGACAACATTGCTTGGGATTTCAGTGCAGCAGAGGCAGAATTGTCAGCTGAAATAAGAAGCCGAGATAACTGGATTTGTGGCAGATCAACGGGTACATTTCTGCACTTGCAGCATTGGGAAAGAGACAAAACAGGTAAAAATTTGCATGCATAGCTGTCTCCAGAGGCGGCTCTCTATATAGGCAAATTAGGCGGTTGCCTTAAGCCTCGCACTCTCAGGGGCCTCGCGGCCACCTAATTTGCCTGACGTGTGTGGGAGTTGCAGGGTATGTCCACTTGAATTATTTTTCGTGTTTTGGGGCGTGAGTGGGTCTTAGATTTGCCTAAGGCCTCACAAAGCCTAGAGCTGCCTCTGGCTGTCTCACGTCCAAGAACCTACTTTACTGACTCCCGATAACATTTAGCGGGTATGAGTGTAATCAATAGTAAAAATCCTAATCAGGGCATACTATTATTATTCTCTTCTTCATGCCCACTTTCGCTCCCAGTTAGAGGCTGGGAGCCACAAATGCCCAATGCCCTACCGTCCTATGGATACAAAGAATTTAGATAGAGATAAAACATCTAATGCAGTACAAAAGGGTGCAATTTGTACACCCAACAAACAATTTTGAATAGTTGAATAAGTTACAGGGTTTTGATTTTTTTTGGTACACACAGGGCATACAATATATTCACCAGAAGCCTTAAAACTTTTCAGATGCTACAGTAGTTTCATCTCCCAAATCAAGTGTTGTCAATATCTACAATTAAGACATTTCCAGACATTCTGCAATACGACACAGAGGTTGTATCCATCCTCAACCTCTCTAATTTCCATGCTGGCGGCGACCTCTGTAAAATGTGACATACACTTTAACAAAGATGGACCCAATAAGTCTGCTAAGATACTCCTGACATTAACAGGCTGAGGACCAAGGCTTGAGAACCAGCTATGTCAGAGCTACAAAATGTGTGATTCTTCTTGTAGTTTTTTCATTTAAACCAAAGATATGACGGAGCCCGAGCTGAATGCTGGGAGAAGGTTTGCGGGTAAGGAGAGAGACTTAAATGCTTAAGAATTTGAAATAGAAAAAACATCTCTTGTGCTTTAGTAAAAGTCTTTCCAAGTTTTTTTTTTTTTTTTTTTTTTTTTGTTCTAGAGCAGGAAAGAAAACCAAGTGGCCTTTGCGTTTTTTGTAGGTTTAATAAAATAGTGGTCCTTTCACTGGAAGAAAGGGATAGATAATCGTTACTTAGAACGTGTCCCAGACAGCCTGTCAGGTTTAATTCCACATGCTGGAGTCCGACTCTGGGACAGGCAGAGTTGGGAGGCTCCCTTGTGAGTTCAGTTTCCTGCCTCCCCCCCAACTTTAACACAACCGGTCTTTGTTTCCAACTTCCCGTGAAAAAACACAGTGGCCAGCCGCTGAGGTGGGTCAGAGAGAGAAATCAGACAAAACATTAGCAGCGGAATTTCAAAGGAAAACAATAAAAAAAAAATGAGAATGAAAGAATGCAAAAAGAGAGACTAAATATAGAGATGTGAACTGTATTGGTTTATGTAGCTTAAGTCACGGGCTGGACAGGTAGGCAACAGACAAAAAAAATAGAAAAAGAGAAGTCTGTTGGGGGTAGGGTACTTTTCAACGTTCATTCTTGCCTAAATAAAGGCTTGGTATTATTTACCATTACTGACCTGTACATGGCTGCCACAGCTGTAAAACAACAATGTATATGTTATTTTATTAGGAATACTCGTATTCCTATCACAGGTACGTTGAAAATGTCATGTGGATTTTTTTTTTTTAAATGTGCCATAATTGTATGGCAATATAACCAATAGAAAGCAGAAGAAAAAACAACCACCATTGCACAATAAATTAAGATGTCACAATCGAGAATGTAAAGTTCATTAAAAGATATCCTTCCACACATGAACAAGACTGTGATAAGTTTGATGGTGGCTGGGTCCACTGCAGCAGTGGTACATACAGTAGATGACCCCCAGCTGAGTTACATTTAGTTTGTTTTGTGCACTGTGTAGCATGTGTATGTAAAAGCATTGATTGTTACCCTTGCAACCAACTTCAGATTAGTACCTGCTATTGTTGTTCACCATAGCTCAGCTGGGAAAAATGTACAGGAGGAAAATTGTCACATTTGAGCTATAGTAAGATCACAAACAAGCAAATACTTAAAAAAACATTTTTTTTTTGAATGAGCATTTTACTAGGTGGCAAAATTTAGACTCAAGCTCATCCATTTGTAATACAATAGAATTCACTGGCGAAGGTAATTATTCTTCAGCAACAAAATAGAAGCCGGTCGTACAAAAGAACCCGATGGTTAATCACCATTAAAGCCGACACCAGCCAGAACATGAAGCAACTAAAAGAAGCCGCACAAGACCTAAAAATGTGTGAAGGTAGCTGACCCATAGAATTGCAAAGAGTTGGGCGCAACTGAACAGATAACATACACATTACCATAAACATTAACACAGGGTTAATTAGCACAAACAACAATGTGTGGAATACTCTTACAAGCCAGACTAGACTCATTTACACAACAGACAGGTGGCTGGAGTTGATGATATTAGCATCTAGCAGTTTGTGTCCCAACAATATGATTCAGTCACTATTGCTAATATGGCATATACATATCCAGAGTCTGTGTGTCTTTGGGGGGGGGGGGGGGGGGGGGACATGGACCTGAATCCAAGTAACACCACCTCAGGGGTCCCCAGGCATACAGCTCACAAAGAGCACCGTTCCCCCAAATGCCAGGGCCCATAATCGGTGGGCAAGAGGCTGGCATTCAGTCCCTTCCAAAAGCCTCTGTCCTGGGTGAGTCTGTCACAATCATCATCACTGTGTATTCATAAACTTTTTTTTTTTTTTTTTTTTTTAATACAAAATGCTGTTTATTTGTATCCTTTGTTGCATGTCAGGGCTGCTGATCTTTTGCATGACTGGCGATCAGTATGCCAATTCATTCCAAAGGGGTTCAGTAGGGTTGAGGTCAGGGCTATGTGCAGGATATTTGTGTTCTTCCACACCAACCTGGTCAAGCCATGTCTTTATGGAGCTAGCTTTGTACAAAGGGCCATAGTCATGCTGGAAAAGAAAAAGACCCTTCCCAAACTGTTTACACAACGTTGCAAAAGCACAGTTGTCTAAAATTTCTGTGCATGATATAGCATTAAGAGGACCCTTTAGTGGAAACGCATACAATCCATCATTTGGAACCCACTTACTTTTGGCCATATAGTGTAATTCTAATCCAGCCTGTATAGTTACAGGAGGAAGGCAGAGCCTGGTCTTTATAATAACTCAATAAGGGCCTTAAAGCGGAGCTGCACCTGCACCAAAAATATTAAAAGTCAGCAGCTACAAATACTGCAGCTGCTGACTTTTAATAAATGGACACTTACCTGTTCCAGGTTCAAGCGGTGTCGGCAGAATGTGACGAGCTACGGCTCGTCTCTCAGCTGCCCCGCCGCCATCCTCTGTCAGGGAATCAGGAAGTGAAGACGCAACGTCTTCACTGCCCGGTTCCCTACTGCGCATGCGCGAGTCATGCTGCGCGTATCTATTGGTCCTCGTTGTGTCCTGGGAACTGTGTTTCCCAAGACACAATGGGGCCATCTCCGATAGGGGCGGGACAGCCCTTGATAATTTGTCACGGACGTGGGTGCAGATACCTGTATTATACAGGTATCTGCACCCCCCTCCCCCCTGAAAGGTGCCGATTGTAGCACCGGAGGGGGGGAGGAATCCGATAAGCGGAAGTTCCACTTTAGGGTGGAACTCCGCTTTAAAGTTTGTGGGTGTCCAAGAACTATTGGGGGGGGGGGGGGAGAGACAATGATGGCTTGCCATGGAGTAAGGTCCTCGGATGTGCGATCTTGCATATCTTCACTGCTATTTATCCTATCCTTACACATTTAGATATTGTCTTCTAACATTAGTATTTTAAACATAAGTGATTGATGTTACCTTGTTAACATGGTGTGAGAATTGCATCAGGTAACCTACACGTGAATTTGGTGCAGCTGTGCATAGTAACCAATCGGCTTCTAATTTCTAGCTTGTTCAATTAAAGGGTAAGATCACTTTTTCAGAAAATTCATAAAATGCACATTTTTTTTGCAGGTAAAAAAAATGGACATTTATAATTTTTTGTTGCAGGAGCCTGTAAAGCATTGCACCAGCGATCAGCAGATTACTGATGCTATGCAGGTCTCCTTTCATTGTATAGCCTTGCTCGTACAAGGAAGTCGATACATTCTGACAAGAATAATTAATGAACTGTGAGCACTATGGTAGTTCATTGAAAACATCAAGCCGACAGCCGCAAAGGCTGCCGGACCTTGTAGTTTTCCATTCACAGAGTACTGTGAATGAGTGACGTGGGCGGAGTCCCACCCGGCCACATTTAAAAAAAAAACAACATTTTGACAGCTAGCTGGTTGAAAAGATTTCCCTCTTTTCGGGAGCGGGAGGAGCAGGGGCCGGTGCATTCATAACATGTTACACCCCGAATATAGGTGTAACATGTTATGAAAGTTGACCTTATCCTTTACGCTTGGGCAATAAAACCTAGAAGATGATTGGTTACTATGCACAGCTGCACCAGTTTTAGTAAATGTTTGCATAGTATGAATATGCTTTTTGTAGAATTATTTTTTCCTGCACAATGAGTAAACATTTCAATAAAATGTAGCAAATGGAGCAGGGACCACTTTTCAGGAACACTGTGAATTTCTCTGTACAAAGTGTGTTTGTGCATTCTGACATAACCGTTCTCTCTGCTGTGTTCCTCACAGCAAAATAAGATCCAGAAACCAAGTTTACAGACCATGATTAATCTTTCCAAAGCAAAGTGCATAATTGAAGGTTTCCTTGATGAAAATAAGCCTCCATCCAAACATTTAGCAAGTTAAGGTTCTTTTGATTGAGTCACTGGGCCGTGTAATCTGTTATTTAGCTAGCATATGCAGGCAAGAATGTAAGCAACCAAAAGTGGTGGTTCCACCCACTCATAAACTGACTTGCCAAACCTCAAGATATTGATAGAACAGGTACAGTGCAAACAGCAGCCTACGGAATGCTAACCCTGGTGCCGAGAGTCATTTGCTGGGTAAAAATAACACTTACCATTACCAAAAAATGACCTCACCTTTTCCTACTACTTGTGTACACACACACACACACACACACAGGGCATCTGTGTTACCCAGGCCTCAGTCAGCTTGGCAGAGTGTGTGAACTAGTTAGTGCTCATATACAACACACAGCAGAGGACAGCCAAATTCAGCAATTCTTAACCAGTGCCCCGGTTTGTGACAGGACAAAGAACTTGTCCATTGAGTTCGGACGCAATCTCAAACACAGACACAAAATCAGGAGGCAATTAGGGATAAGTGGTGTGATTTTCAGGGGAACTAAAGTGTTAGTTTTGCCATCAGCGAAACTAAGACAAAAGAAGCAATTCTTAAGCCTGGGTCAAATGGCCGGCTTCTGTCGGACCGGTTGCCATACACATGGGCCGAATGTCGTCCAACATACTAAGGCTTTATATTGCTCATTGAGCTCTTTAGGTAAAATGTGCTTGGAAATTATTTAGAAGGGGTCTTTATGGTGTATTTAGGATAGTTTCATCCTGTTTGTGTTTTTTTGTTTCTCTTTTTTGTGTATATGATTGCCATTTGTGTACTATCAATTTTTTTGACCTTTTTTTTTTTTTCCAGTCTGCATTTTTTCATTCTGTTAGCCCCTGCGATTTGACAGTTCCAAATTGCATGACCAGACCAGACCCCTATTGTCGACCAGACCAGACCCCTATTGTCGGCAATGGAACCCTTCAAATAGCTGCGACTCAGAAAAAAGGTTCCTGCACTACTTTTTGTCGATTTAACTGTGACCCGCATAGACTTCTGTTGTATAAAGTAGAAAGCCACAGTGAAATCGGCGGTAAAAATCGCACTGATGTGTGGCTTTGATATTGAGCTGACGTAGCACTATTTCAAAACCACACTGGTGTGAATGGGGGCTAAAAGAAAAATTGAAAATGAATTCTGCTAATGAGGGGCTGTTTTTAGGCCCCTTTCACACCGGGACGGGAGCCGCGGCGACGGTAAAGCAGCGTTATATTTAGCGCTGCTTTACCGCCGTTTTAGCCGCGGGATTCGGCCGCTCGCGGTGCGGTTTTACCCCCCCGCGAGCGGCTGAAAATGGGGTAAAATCCCCCGCAAAGCGCCGTAGCAGCGCTTTGCGACGGTATTGCCGCGGTGTCCCATTGATTTCAATGGGTAGGGGCGGTGAATACACAAAGATGCTGCTAGCAGGACATTTTTTACCGTCCTGCTAGCGCACCGCTCCAGTGTGAAAGCCCGCCGGCTTTCACGCTGGAGTGAATGGGGCCGGTTTTTTCAGGCGGTGTACAGGCGCTATTTTTTAGCGCTGTACCGCCTGAAAACCGCCCCAGTGTGAAAGGGGCCTTATGGTACTGGAACATGCCCAGGATGGGTGAAAGGAGCTTCTATAACCATCAGAAGACATTTAAAGCCCACTGTGCTCTTACAAGCCACCAAAAAAAAAAAACACTTTGTCGGGGCTGAAAAAAAACAAATATTCAGTATATCTCTGCAATATATGCACATTCACAGTGTTTTAATAATTAAAAAATATGCAGGTACAAAAAATAGCTGATAATCTGCCATAAATCTAGTCTGTCCTTAACTTCCTGTTTGGGCTTAGAACAGTGTTGTGTGCTGTACTTGCATCCCAAGCAGTGTTGTCAGCCTTACCTGCTGGACTACGGTGCCTATCCCCTCCTCTCTCTCTCTG
Organism: Lithobates sylvaticus; assembly: GCA_028564925.1. Classification (NCBI taxonomy): domain Eukaryota; kingdom Metazoa; phylum Chordata; class Amphibia; order Anura; family Ranidae; genus Lithobates; species Lithobates sylvaticus. The sequence goes on along the minus strand of CM053035.1, from coordinate 179,239,153 downwards.
TCACTCTCCACATTCATACACCAATTTCCTTCCTAGAAAAACAATGTTACTGCTGCTTCTTTTTAGCAACACGGAGCACCACAGCACATAGTATGTCTGCTGTGGTGAATAGTGCATTGCACTCTACTGTACAGTGCATTAGGGTACTATTAACAATATGTTGGCCTTTTATGAGACTGATTTTAAAACATTGAGTTCAGTACAGAATTGCAGCAGGAGGAGTATTGTAGAAAAAACACATAGCTGCATAGATCCCAGAGAAGAGGGATGGCATTCAATACTGCAGTGTATCATCCACCCCTTTTAACTCGCATTACCAGCCCATATAGAATAACACATATTACTGAAAATATGCTGTATATGGAAAAAACCTTAACAAGATCCTCAGATCTCATGGGGATTTACATGGAAAAGTCTTCAACCCCCAACTAGTTGCATAAGTCAGAGAGAAACTCCAGGCAAATAGCTGATTATACAGTTGAATCACACACAGCTTGTCAAAGTAAAAAATTATAAGTGATCCTCCTCATGGCAACACGTATCAGAACCTGCAATCACGCAGAGTTTCTACTTTTTTTTGGACCACTGATTATTAATGAAGAGGGCAAATGAGCCATGGAGCTGTAATAGAGAACAGTGGTGAGGTATGAACCCATACCTCCCAACCTTTTGAGATGGGAATGAGGGACACCTATCAGCAAAAGTATGCAGGCACAGGACACACCCCCTGGCATGCCCCCTTAAAGAAGAATTGTGCAAAAAAACAGATTGGTTAAAAGTGCTTTTTTACCACTACTATTCCTTTTTATATTGGCTTTTGAAATTTACAAATGCAGCAATTTATAAATTGCACCAAAGGTTTAGCGCTGGAAAACACTTTTTGATAGATAAAAAGTGCATTTTATATAGATCAGACCAAAATGAGGGACAAAATGAGGAGGAATGAGGGACATTGCTTCAAATCAGGGACAGTCCCTCGAAATATGGGACAGTTGGGAGCTATGTGAACCTGTAATAGCAAATAGTGGTGAGTCACAGAGCAGTGGTGAACAGTGAAAAGCCATAGAGATGCAATAGTGAACAGTGGTGAGAAATGGAGCTGTAATAGTGAACAATAATTAGCCACAGAGCTTGAATAGTGAACAGTGATAAGCCATAGAGCCGTAATAGTGAACAGTGATGTGCAATGGAGCTGGAATGGTGATCAGTAGTGAGTCATGGAGCTGTAACTGTGCACAGAGGTGAGCCATGAAGCTTTAAAAGTGAACAGTGGTGAGTAGTGGAGAGCTATGGAGCTGTAATTGTGACGAGAGGTGAGCTGTAACCAGGAAAAGTGATGAGTCGTGGAGCTGGAATAGTGCACAGTGGAGCTGGAATAGTGAAAAGTGAACAGTGGTCGTGGAGCTAGAATATTAAACTGGGTGAACTGCATAGCTAGACTTGTGAGCAGCTGTAAATCTGAAACCATAAACAGCTGTGAGCCATGGAGCTGAAATAGTAAACAGCGGTGAGCTGTAACTGTGAGCTGTAACTGTGAGCAGTGCTGAGCCATGGAGCTAAAATAGTGAACAATAGTGAGCCATGAAACTGGAATAATGAGCAGAGGAGAGCCATGGAGTTGAAATAGTGAACAGTGGTGAGCTATAATACTGACGTGGTAAACCATAGAGCTGGAAAAGTGAACTGCAGAGCTAGAATAGTGAACAGTGATTAAAGCGCATTAAACTTAAAAGCAAACCTTTATTATATTGCAGCTTACCAATTCTTAGATGTCATGGCTGTACTAGTTTTTTCTTATTTAGGCTTTCTTAATTTTATTTTCATCTGGTGATCTGCTCAGTAAGTGTTCTTTTTCAAAAGATCAACCTCTCTGCCAGATGTATCAGTTTACAAGGATGAGACAAACCATTTACCACTGATGGAGGTGCTTACAACTATCAGCTTTTGTTTATGTAAAACCTTATCCCAAAAGGAATACATTGATTGCTGTAACTGATTTTAAAGTGTTAGCTGGAGTTTGGCTTCAATTTGTCAGTGTATTTAAATCTGCTAATACACCTAACACTGCCCTAACAGCTAACAATGCTGCTGTCTGCTGTGCCTCCTGTACTCCTCCATCCAGAGTGGGGGTATTTTAATACAGGACATGTGTTTATCAGGGGCGTTGCTAGGTGGCAAAAAGACCAGGGGTCCAAGAACCGGGGGGGGGGGGGGGGTGTAGCAGCTTTTTTTTTTTTTTGGGGGGGGGGGGGGGGCTGGGTAGTGGGGTTGTGTGATTTACCAGTGCCCATCAATGTTGACCAGTAAACACACCTGCCTGACACCGACCATTACACTGACCTGCCTGACCTACATACACTGACATACATACATACACACACTGTGTCTGACCTACCTCAGCTCAGCCATGGTGTGCAGTCACAGCAGGAAGTCAGTCAGTCACTCGTCACCGTCAGAGAGGAGCTGAGCCGAGGAGGAGAGGAGAGCCACCCGCCTGAGCGGGGATGGAGCGTTCCCACCTTCTGGAGCCTGCAGGCTAAGATGGATGTCGCGTCACACGTCCCGCGGTCCTGGCATTGGCACTGCAGGCTCTAGAAGGCGGGACCTGCCGCACTCGGCCACTTTCGGCCAAACTAGGCCACTTTTGGCCGCTATGTCACTGGGCCACTTTTGGCCGCTATGGCACTCGGCCACTTTTGGCCGCTATGGCACTCGGCCACTTTTGGCCGCTATGGCACTCGGCCACTTTTGGCCGCTATGGCACTCGGCTACTTTCGGCCACACTCGCGATCAGATCGGTCCCGGCGGCCAGCGCTCTGGGCTAACAATGGAATGCAGCATTCCATAGACTCTGAACTTTTCGCGGTCACATTCGGGGCTTCAGCCCCCCTAGCCACCCCCTCCCGATGCCCCTGTCTGTTACTGATCAGAGTACCAGGTGAAAACAAAGGGGAAAAGGCAAAAAAAAAAAGCTAATGCAGCCACTACATTTAATGATTGATAAACTGCAATATAGTACATTTTGGGTTTATTACTACTTTTAATGTAATAGATTATTAGATGGCAATTTCCCTTTCTAAAATTATTGACGTGTAGCAGATATTAATACATTATTACCTGAACAAAGCTGAGCAGCACCTGTCAGTCATTTGTAGTGCAGAGAGGCAGGAGGACCGGGGTGGATGCGGGAGAGATTGACTCAAGTAGGGAAACAATGCAAGCTACTATACTGCATGTGCAGTTTGTCGGGTCTAATTTGACCAAGCTGGAGGCACCTCTTTATGCTCGCCATCAAAGCCAGGCCCAAAACAGGCGCTAGATGACGGGCTTTTGTCTTGCTAATGCACCTTGTTTCACACAGTGAGGCTCCCACACCGCCAGGTAGAGAGGCGCCTGGAGAGAGCCGGAGTGTGCCAGCACTTGAGCTCACGAGCCTATTATGTGACAGACAAAAGCTGCACCTGCAGGCGGCCAAGTGAGATTTGCTGGATCTGCCTGCTTGCCTTCATCCCAGGCAGCCCGACAAGAATTAACCCTCACCGGCCTTGGTGTATTTTGGATGGCAGAGACCAGTTCTGGTTATAGATGCAGCAAAACGGACAGCAAACTTCAAGGTGTAAACCCGGTAACTAAAATCATATAATCATAAACTTTAACATGTCAATATTATTTCAAAAGCTATTCTAAAGTTTTGTAGATCCTGGTGATACCGCCACGAAGGTCAATGTTCTCTCTCACATTTCCCTCCCCTGGATATGGCATATGTTTGATACACAATGCTTTAGAAAACTAAATGTTAAAGCGGTGTTCCAGCCTGTAAAAAATAAATTAAAGCGGAGGTCCCGCGGCCATTCTTCTTTTTTTGTGATTCAATTCTTTTCCCCATTGCAGATGAATACCCACTGTTTTTGGTGTTCTAAAACCTTCGCTGTCCGTTTTCGTAAGCAAGGTTAACTTTTAAAATGTGGTGGAGGCATTTTCCATTTTGCTTGTGGGCATGTGAAGCCCACAAGCACTCATTTCCTGGATGCGGTGAATGCTTATCTCCCAACAATTCACCGCTCGTTCCCGCGCATGCTCAGTGTTTACTGTGAGCATCGCCGTAAACGTCCTGGTTGCCATGACAACAGGCGGCGTCACTCGAGAGTTCGCTGGGCGGCGTTTCGCACTGACTCTTGGGAAGCATGAAACTTAGCTCCCAGGAGACAGCGCGGCGCCGGGCAAAGCAGGATACACGCCTACTCCTGTGGGAGCGATGGACAGGAAGTAACCCTTAAAACAGAAATAATAAGGTATTTAAATCGTCAAAAAAAATTTGGAGTGACATTGGAATATCTATGCAATGTACTGATGGCGATAAGATATAGTTGTAAATTTGGGTGGAACCCTGCTTTAAGTCAGAAGCTACAAATATTGCAGCTGCTGACTTTTAATATAAGGACACATACCTGTCCAGGGATCCCGCAATGTCGGCAACCGAAGCCAATTCGTCCATCGGCTTTGGGTTCAGGCACTGGCATTGCAAGTAAGGGAAACCGGCAGTGAAGCTTTCAGGCTTCACAGCCGGTTTCCTACTGCGCATGCATAAGTCGGTCCCGTTCTCTGGGACACACAGGTCCCAGAATGCAGCGGGGGGGAAAGAGGAGGGGCCTGGAAAGTTGGAGATCGCCATGCAGCGATCTTACCAGGAAGTGGAAGCGGGTACCCGTCAACCAGGAACCCGCTCCGCCCCCATAAAAAGTGCCAAATGTGGCAGTGGAAGGGGGGGGGGGGTGCAAACAAGCAAAGCTTCCCCTATTGGATGGAGCTCCCCTTTTAATCAGTTAGATTCTATATCTACTTTAAAATATTCTGGATGTTAAATATCTAAAGTGGAAGTCCAGCCTAAACCCTATTCTATCTACCCTGTGAAAGGAAGATCCGGTTTGGTCACGTGATCTCCCCAGTGCCCGGCTTCATTGAAGAGGGAGAGATCGCCGACAAGGGCTGCAGAGCCTGGGCACTGACATCACCCATAGACTGCCCCATTATCAGTTGCCCTTCCTCTACACTGAAGTCGCCACTGACAGCTGATCATATGACCTGACCGAATCACCCTCAGAATAGGTACGTTTTACACATCTTCCTTCCGTGGGAGCAGATTTAAGCTTTGTTAGGAACAGGCTGGATTTCCACTTTAATTGACTGCTTAAAGTTCATTGCTATTCTAAAGCACCTTTTATAATTGGTGGCAATCTCCACTACCCTCTGAAAAGCAATCCACAGTGGATTTCTTTGCAATCCCAATGGGGTTTTTAATTTAAAATATTGCACAGCAACTCTAAGCACAGCATTTGGCTCAAGGTTAAGGCACGGTCCTATTTAACTTAATGGGAGAGTATGATAGGCAGCCTGACAAACTTTGCATGCCGAGTTACATTTTCTGTGTTTTTCTTTTGGTGTGTTTTTTTATTTTTTCATTAAATACCATTTAGAAAATGGGAAAGATTTTCCTATAGGAGAATAGGAAATATAATTGCCCTTCTCCTCCAGTCTCTTTGGGTCACATGTGGTCCACACCAGCGGTGC